>PVKA01006760.1:0-81641 GCA_004027165.1 Ctenomys sociabilis | reverse complement strand
AAAAATGTATGTGAATTTTCTACAGTAAAAGTTGTCATCAATTTTGGACTCCAATTATTGAACACGACAGCTATGCCTTATTCAGAAGGCATAAGTCTACAGAACATATTACATATGCCATAATGTCTGCTTTTACCTTGTGTTATAGTTAATACATAAATCACATTCTTGTCATATTTTATATTTCAGTATAGTTACAAAAGTCGCATTTCTAGCTTAGTGGTGATGCTCTAAGTTGTTATTCTAATCTTATATAAAATGAAATAGAACATGGACAAATGAACATAAAACTACAACTATAAAAAAGAGTTATTTAATTTAAAGAACTATTTATTCTCTTGCTTGCCTACAAGAAAGCATCACTTCATTTACCAAGTACTATTTTTCTGCTGCTAGCTCTTAAGCAAATATTGGCACTGAAGAACACTGTCTCTCCTTCAGTGAATTAAGCCAAATATAACTGCAGCCCAAAAAAGACATCCTGTCCCCTTTTCAACAGCCAGAATTCTCCTCTCACAGTTCC
Organism: Ctenomys sociabilis; assembly: GCA_004027165.1. Lineage (NCBI taxonomy): Eukaryota > Metazoa > Chordata > Mammalia > Rodentia > Ctenomyidae > Ctenomys > Ctenomys sociabilis. Next base: position 81,118 of record PVKA01006760.1, on the reverse strand, counting down.
AAAAAAAAAAAAAGTACAAATATTATAATAGAGTTTTGTCTTGCATCAATAATCAGCACTAATCAAAATAATGCCCAAAGGAAAGTGCTGAGAGACTACGTAAAACAATACGGTAATTTCAAAGTGGAAACCATTAATTCATACTATGCAAGAGTATATTTAGATGGCACTGACAGTTTGTAGGAAGATTGGGAACAGAATATTTTGCTTTCATAGGAAAGGAATGGCCTAGCCTGGGAATTTTATTGTCAGACATCATAGCTTTAAAATGCACAGGGGATGTCTGTCTTATAAGGCAACAAGCATATTTTACATTTTTTTAATTTTATGATTGGAATCAGTTATTATACAGGGGAAAATTGTCTTGCTTTCCTCATCATTCATCTCACTTCTGCTAGACAGTATTAAATAGAAGTCTCCAAATTATCTTGGGTTTTATATGGGTTTTGATGATCTGCAAAGTATTTTCACGTGCATCACTGACTTTAATCTTCACAACAACCATGTAGGGTGCTATTAATATTTCTATCTAAGAAAAACTGAATATCAAAGAGGATTAGGGAATTGCGAACATTTACACAGTCACTAAAGAGTAAGGCCAAGTCTGGAACCCTGAACTTCAGGGTCCAAATCCAGAAAGGATACTCTCCTTTCTTACTCCATGACAGGTTCTTTCTTCTGATAATTAGCTCAGTACCATTTCATAGTTTTCTACAGTTCAGCCTACATCAGGGAATTGCTTTTTATAATACCAGATTGAGCCATACAAAGTTATCAAGTTAGGGTTCAAATAGAAAGATATAAACAGACTTATATAAATTAATCTAATACTTAGGGAACTGCCAGAAAGATATTTGATCATTTGAAATAGGGCTCTCACATCTATTTGTGTTTTCATACCATACTACAAAGCTCCAGTTCTGTTAGATTTCACTTTGCTTGATATACTGATTGTTTTTTAGTTGGATGGATGCCAGTGAACCATTTCAAATAACATTGTCCAATGAGTTGTTTTGAATGAAACATGTTTTAGTTTGGTAATCACTAACTCAGTAAGGTGAATGCAAAAGTGTCCATTTGTGTGAAAAAACCACAAGTGGTTCAGCAGAGAAAAAGTTCTTGTGGGCAAGATTGTCGGAGTGTTCTCAGATGACAGCGGCCCTTCTGCGGAGGCTCTGGATGCAGACAGAGGGAGGAGAGTGGGGTCATGTTCAGAATGTGCTCATTTCCTGCCCTCTCCCCAGAGAGGCATAGATATCATGAAAAGGTCCTGCAATGAACTTTTCTGATTTTCAAAATAATCTTTTTCAACTTTTAAAGGATTGGTAAAATTTTGGTTTGATCTTGCTTTTTAAAAAACAAAGTCATCAATCATTTTTTTCAAAAAATCACACCACCCAAACTGAAGTCTAATAATTTTAGCTCACAATTGTGACTCTAAAACAAGTTATGGATTTAAAAAATAGTATCTTTGACTCAGTTTAAAGGGACAAAAAAAAATAAGAGCAGGAATAGTAAGGATTATCAAACTAAATGATGAGAAGGGCTAATGATTTTATTTTAAGATACAGTATTCTCATTACATTAGATTCTATCAGATAAGCATGTATTTATTTATTTACTTATTTATTTACATGCACTTAGTACAGGATCTACAGAGTCTCTTTACAGAGCTTCTACTCATAGTGATCCTTCTGTTTTCAGCTTCCCAAGTACTGGGATTACATGTGTGCCCCGCCACACCCTGTCTCAGTTGCTCTCTCAGTGTGGCCCCGGGGTTGGGGCCAGCATGGCATGTGGTGCTGGGGATCAAACCCAGCCCCTGCTTCTGCCTAAGTAGGTGCTGTCATCCACTGAGCTATCTGGGCAACCTTAAACATCTATTTTAGGCACACTCCCAATTCAATTTCAAGCTCTATTGTCACTTAATAATTTAAGTATTAAGCCTAATTTAGTATTTAAGAATTCTCATCCATTCATTCACTCATAAGTCTTGTTGAATGCTTACAATAAAGTAAGTACATTCAGGTATTTACAATGATACACTGGTCATCAAAAGTGGTCTCTAAGTTTTTAAAGCAGCTATTTATACATTTCATAGTTTTTAATGAAATGTGCGTATCAAGGCTTAGGTGCAAATCTGCAGTTTTTCACTTCTTTTTTCTTTTCTTTTTTTTCTTTTTGAGACAGGGTCTCTCTGTGCAGTTCATGCTGGCCTTAAGCTCACTTTGTAGCTCAGGCTGGTCTCAAACTCACAACAATCCTCCTGCCTCAGCCTCCCTAGTGCTGGGATTACAGGCATGCCCCACCACGCCCAGCAGTTTTTCACTTCTTCACAGACCCAGTGTCTGCCATTCCACATTTTATTGCAATGTTTCTTTACTGAAGAGCTTAAATAAACCCTGAAAATATTCATCCAGATTATGGGACATATCTCATTTAACTAGATTGTGTTCAGTCGTGCTTTCAATGGCAAAATGTATACATGACATAGAGTACCTCAAAAGTAAGAATTTTAATTTTAATAAGATATTTTTAGAGAAAGAACGTTAATAGGGGCATCATATTAACTTATCAGTTAGATTGTCAACTTATATTGACATGATTTAAAAACAGCAAAGATCAATGAAAAAATAACAAATATGTAAATTATTAGGTACTTTTATACCTAAGTGATCCTAGCAAGTTGGAAAACAGACCTGTAAAAAAAGTATCTTACATAAAATATAAGGAAAAAATTGATAGCTTCTAAATCGGACATTCACTTTAACTTTGGAGGAAGCTATATTAAATTATATTTTCATTAATGAAGTATACACTGTGATAGTTATATGATGTCTTTCCTAAATTATAATCACGTACTTTCTAGTAATTCTGTGGCAGACATTTTTATGGGCCTGCAGTATAACTTAGCCAGCTTTACAAATGATAGCTACCTAGTTCAGAATAATGGATATTATGTAAGGCCCCAAGACAAGGAGACATCTCCAATGGAGACATGGCTCACCAGAGAGCCACTGCTTCAAAGTAGTTAGCACTTTCTGCCCCCCCCAACTGTCTTAGCATTACAGGTCTATATGCTTTTGAGGTTGGTGTACCCCTTTGGAATTTTAAGTCTGAAGACAGTAATAAATATGCCACCGAACCTTGCACATGAAAAAGGATTAGCTTTCTCCCTTTCTATTGCCAATATAGTGACACAATATCATTAATATTTCTGTTCTATATTATTATTTCACCTTGAGCACCTTTAGACAGTAACAGCATTCACAATCCATTAGATTTAAGTCAGACTTCAAAGGAAAAAGTGTAGGATACAGTGATCTATTTAAACAGTGTTGGGGGCACCCAGGACCTATTTTACCGGAGCTCTGACTTGTCAATATCTAAGTAGCTGGGGTTTTCTTTAACATTTATCAGGTTCTCCTGCAGAGAGACCAAGCTGCTGGCCTCCCCTGAATGAGCACATCTTTTGGAATTTTGTTGATCAGAACTCTGGGAGATCAGAAGGAAAGGATACTCAATAAATGATTCAGGATTTTATCATTCATTTTCTGTGCCAAAAAAGGAAAATCAAAGTCTTTAGGAGCCTGAAAAGGACACATATGTGCACATGTGTTTACTTGAAGAGGGAGAGCACAAATTCCCAGGACTCCTAGGAATATAAGCACTGTTTTGCGGTCATATTTGGCAAGAGCATTGGAGATTCAATATCGTGATGGGAAAATATTGCAAACATTGAAATAAATTAAATAAGACCTTTATTTATGCACCACAAATGTTTCAAATAACTCATAAACGTTTTAAAAATGTCCACAAGTCCATGAACTTCAGTTTGAAATATATTAAATTTGACCTAGAAGAATCCTATTTGGAAAAGTAAAAAAAAAAAAAAATTAAATGGAAACAAGACACTAAACAGGTACGGTTCATAAGCACTTTTTGTCGCCTATCTCCACATGGAATTCTCAAAGGTAAGTTGCAGCGACTGTATGCTAATGTCACTGTACTTATTCCCTAATTAACTCAATTGTGGTGTTACACACCATTTGAGCTCAAAAAGTCTCAGATGACAATGATGAACTGCAAAACCTTCGTAAGATGAAAATATTATTTTCTGATTTATTACCTGTTATAAAAAGTGGAAGGTCTTAAGCCTTTAAAACTAAAACATGTTTTTTAACATAATTATTTGATTAGATATAAGTCATCATGTTTATTATTCTGGAAAAATCAGTCCTACTTTCATAGATTTTTTTCTGTAATGCATAAACATTTGGAAAACTATGTTAATTAAAATATCTGATAAAGTACTAAAATATTAAGAAAAACACACTTGAAAGAAACCATACTTCCTTTGGCAAAATAAACCCTGTCTACTGCACTCTACAAATACAAGTTATTAGGCTTGGCTGAATTGAAGCCATGCAGTGTGCAAGATATATAAGAATTCTAAATTTTTTATTAATTATAAATCCAGCTACATTTATGGTTCATGAAGTATAAAAAAGGACAAATTTTTGCTCACAGAATTCTTTGATAAGATCAAGGTCTATCATGTGACTGTCCAAGGTTTCTTATATGAAAACTTTCACTTATTTAAGTAATAAATCATACAGTGTAATACAGATCATTAAGTGAATCCATAGAAAAGAGAAGGAAGAATAATTTCGTGTACAAATAATCATTCATGTTTCCTTTAAGTCTCAATGAGTCAAATTTCCTACAGTAGATCACAGGTGGAGACTATAACAGCATGTCAGATTCCCCAAGACAGAGTCTTCTCACATAATATTATTATAAAATATGCATAAAGTTAACTAGATGGAAACATTCAAGGAATGTTACTCTGAATTAGATCACTGGGATATGTTATAATAGGAATCGCATTCAACTGTCCTTTCTCCTGCATTACTCAAAATTCTGATTTTAAGGATGAGCTCAAAAGTATCAGATGGCTTTGATGAATTACGAAAGCTTTGTAAAGTGAAAATAATATTTTCTCTCTCTCTTTCTTTCTTTCTTTTTTTTTCTTTCTTTCTTTCGTTTTCTCTTTTTTTTTTGCAGAACCAGGGATTGAACTCAGACCCTTGTGCTTGCCAGGGAAGCATTTATTCCACTGAATCATTTCCCTGGCCCCAAAATAATATTTTCTAATTCATCACTTGCTCTAAAAAATGGAAGGTTTTCAGTCTATAAAACTCAAACATGTGTTTTTATGCAATTATTTGATTAGATGTAGGTCATCGTGTTATTTATTCTGGAAAAAAACAGTTTTACAGTCATAAACATTTTTTCCTTTCTGTACTGCATACTCATTGTAGGGCATTGATTGATCAGTGCAGAGATTGTTTTACACAGAGAGTAAGTGAAAAATGCTGGATTGTAAGTAGAGGCAATTACTATATAATAATTAAAGGCAGCAGCAAGAACCTTGAAAGGAGGTGTACAAGGGTCACTGAGATTCTGCTGTAACAGAAATGAATCTCTGGACCTGAAGGGTAATTGGGATGAGTTCGTGTTCTCTAAAGGCACAGAATAAATTTTAGGACAAAAAGGAGGTTAAGAACAGAATATTTATTGGGGCAAAGAAAACTTCTGCCTGAGAGGGACAGAAGAGGGCCCCGAGCAGGTTGTCCCCAGGAAGCTTTCTCTTCCAGGAACTTTTATAGAGTAAAATCATGTGGTGAGGTAGATCTAAGGTGGTGGAGAATATGGGAACTCACTTAGGTGGGCATGAGGTGGGTCAGCCAATGAGATTACAGGCACCATTGCTCAGGTAAAATTGATTAAATCCAGGACCAAACGAGGAAGTGAGTCACATTGCCAGTGAGCATGAGTAGGAGACAGGGTCTCTTACCATTGGGAATTGGGCTAGTGACTCTTTTGGGCTCTTTCAGGGTTATTGCTACCTATTTAGAATATCAATACCTGATGCCCATCCTTAGGAAAGTGCATGGCTGCGTTTATTTACTCTTTTGTCTTGAGGTCTTGCCCGTAGCAGGGAGTGTCTGTCTCTTTCAAAGTTACAGAGTCAACTTGTCTTCCATATTGTCTCCTTGAGGGCCTGGCCCTGTCTGATTGCCTATAATAATATTTTTATCTGATTCAGCTGCCTACAACAATCACATGAGAACTTGGTTTGCTTACAACAGTTCCTACTGGAGTCTAGCTACCTGAATGCTGTTCACCTTCTTACCACTGCATAAAGGAAAAAGCTTGAATCTTCTCCACCCTCTATCTCTGCACCTACCCAATGGTCTTGAAAGGAAGAGGGAGAGAAGAGAGGGGAGAGAGAGGAGAAAGGGGAAAGGGAATAGGGGAGAGGGAGGAGGATATAGAGATTGGGTGAGAGAGAGACAGAGACAGAGACAGAATGGAACTGTCCTAAGATTTATTGTTTTTATTTACTTCTAAGAAATTCTTAAACAAGTAGTTCTTAATGCATAATAAAAGAAATACTAAAGTAAAGACTGGAGGGAAAAATTAGAGGCAATCCTTTTCATCAAGTTCATTGGGTATTTTTTTAATGCATCCTTTAAGCAAACACATATAATCTTGCCATGTGAAGATGAACAAAGCAAGGGCCTTTTGCAGTGATTTAGGACAGCAGCCAAATTTGAGCTGTGTATTTTCATAGGTTAACAGAGAAGGAAGGTTTTCTATAGAAAGTAAAATGGAAGGGCTGGAGAGAAGGCTCAGTAGAATGGCAAGCACAAGGGCTTGAAGTCAATCCCTAGTTCTGCCAAAAAAAAAGAAAGAAAGAAACTAAAATGGGCCATTAGCTCATAATCAAAGGAAACATTCAGCAAAATAAGAATGATTGTTTTTGTCTGAAATGTGGAGAAACATCATGAGTAATGAAGAAATTGTTTCTTGAGGGCTCAGCTGCTGGAGGATAGCTATGAGAATTTATACTATCTTGCTGGAAAACTTGAACAAGTGTTTCAAAGAATATTTGAATGCTCTTAGTTCTAAATCTAGATAAACCTCTTTCCTGCAAAATACCCCAGAGTATTTCAGCATAGCCGACTTAAGCTTTGAGAATAATTTGGTATGTGAACATACAAGCCAACTACTGATCCATTCTTCCAAAAATATTGTCCAGTAATAGCCATGGTTGGCTCTGTCCTATTTTCTTGAAGATCAGGACTACTCCAGGTTACTCAAAGAAGGGCTTGTTTTCAAATTTCTCAGTTCAGATTGTGGTGAACATAGGCTCAGTAGAGTGGATGTTTGTGGCTGGCTGGGAAAGGGAATGGCGTGTTACCAGAGCTTGTTAGTTCTCTGCATGAAAATATGCAATCTTAATCAGAGCTCTTTGGTCACTTGCCACTAAAATAAAAAAAAAAAAAAAGAAAAGGATGTTGGCTGCTGATAGTCTTTTAAGAATTAAAAATAATCTAAAGCTTAAAATACAGACATTAGCTATTTCTTTTAGGCAAATTAATCTCCAGTGTGCTGCCCAGGGTACGGTACAACTAAAAATAAAAAAAAAAACCCTCATAAAAACATTTTTTAAACAAGTAAGTCATACTTGTTCATGAGTTATTTAATTCCTCTGGTAGTTTCTCAATTTTTATACTTCCTCCATAACCCATGAAAGAAATTGGCCAATTCAGTCCCTAAAACAGTTAGTTGATTAAACTAACAGAAGTGTCTTCTAATATGGAAACACAATAAAATGAGCCCAGAGAAATCAAACATAAAGTTAATGGTTACAGAAATGTTTCAGACCGTGGCATTTCTTGTAGACTAAAGAGCAGCAATAGAGCTCAGTGGCAGAATGCTTGCTTCCCAAGCAGGCCACCAGGCTCTTGAATTGATCTCCTGCACCACAACAAAACAAAATTATGTAGTTGTAAATATTGCATATTAGGTTTTAATTGTTTGTGCAAGTTTTCTTCCTTTTAAAGGATTCAATAAATACATCAGGAAGGATTAGAAAACAATAAATATTAAAGACACGACTTAAGAAGTAATTATGGGACTTCCAGATAGATTGCAATCCTAAAGTAAAACTATTAACTTGCTATCTTATGATCAGTGTCATAAATACTATAATTTTGGCAAGAAGGAATGTTCTTTGTTCACCACAATTTTGCAAGCACAGACCAGAACTCAGTGATGTCTCAACACATCATTAAACATCTATTGCTGAGGTCTTTTACTGTGCTCTTATAAAAACTAGTTTAGAAAGCATTTCTGAGTTGGGGGAGGTTTGAATGATATTTATTGCAATGGTAAAATGATCAAATAAAAGTTTAAATTTTGTATTGTATATTTTTGAGAAGTCACTTCATGCCTGTGGTGGACTGACAACTGGTGGACAACTTGTAGCACTCTGTTGAACTGAACCAGCATGATACTAAGGGTGGAAGGCACACCTGAGGATTGTTGCCTGCAGCATAAGAGGCAGAATTAAAGAAGGCTGTTGGTAAAGCTGTGGAGAAGCTGTTGGAGAAGCTGTTGGGAGCTGTTAGTACTTTTGGAGGCTCTGTCATGCTGGCTTTCCTGATGAACTCAGCTGACCTCATTGTCAAAAGAGCTCAGGACCTTGTCTATGGGGATGGCTCAGGACTAGGAATGGCTATGGTTCTCTATGAGAGACCTTTGGGCATTGCTTCTTGGCTCTGGAAGGGAAGATAATGCACTGTTCCATCTCCTGGAGAAGTTTGTCATGCTGGCTTTCCTGATGGGAGCTTGGCTGTTCTTATCACCAGAGGAGCTGGGGACCTCACTGTCACTGAGGAGGGCTGTGGTACTTTCCAAGAGAGCTTTGGTGTTTACCTTAAGCACTGCTTCTTGGCTCCAGTATAGATCCCTCAGCCTGCTAGCACAGATCTTTCATTCTGCTGGCACAGACTTTCTAGCTTCCACAGCTGATCTCTCAGCTTTCCAAGTGCAGATCCACGAAACAGGTGTACATGAGACTTTGTCATGGGCTCTACACCTCTGGTGGGACTTGCGGGAGGCAGGATTGTGGGCTCCAGATCTTCAGCTAGACTCATGCAGCATATGAGAATCCATGCCCTCAGCTGGATTATTTTGGTCTTTACTGTAAAGACAGATTTCCTGCACTCTTAGTGTATGATTCTTCAAGTGACTATTATAAATAATTTTATAAAATATGTGTTCCACATTGCATTATTGGCCTTGCAGAACTCCAAGCTATGATAATACGTTTCATTTCAGCATATTGAGTATCAGCCACTGTGAGCCACGCCTATAGATACGAGATCACTGGAACCAGCCTGGACCAACTTCGCTCTGCTCAGCTCTGCTTCCCATGAACAAACACAATTATTAGAATATTCATTTTTTAATAACTATAGAAGTCATCACACATCATTCAGGGGTCAGCATATTAGAATTATTATAAAATATTATATTTAATCTAATTTTACTAGGAAATTGTTAGTGCTAGTAAAGGTCTAACATGCCCATTTTATAGAAGAGTAAATTAAATTTCAAAAATACAATAAATTTGTCAAGGTTTACCCAACACTGCCAACAACATGTAATCCTGTAATTCTATTGCCTCATTGGTTGGGGTCCTTCTCAGGCTCTGTGCTATCACATTTGGTTGAAAAGAATTCTTGGGGGACACCCACCCTTAGAAGCACTGTATAACACAGAATAAAATAGTATTTATTCATCAAATATAAATATATGAACATGGTTTAAACTTTGGCAGAAAAGTTGTACTTATACATGTACTTTGTCACATGTCTCACAAAGTTTCGTTACCTCAGCACTAGATGATGGAACAGAAATTACAAAATTCAAATACATGTAAACATTAGAAAATTTCATACTTTAATTTGCATCTGTCTCTACTCAAGACAAAAATGAGTTTCTCCCCTTATTAATTCAGGGAAGTATGTTAAGTGTTATCAAGCTTTTATTTTTTTATTTGTTTGTTGGCTGGTACTAGCAATTGCAGGACCTCGGTTTCATTGCAGGTGCTTGTGCTGCTGAGCTATGTCTCTAGTCTGGTCTTAAACTTTTCAGTTTGTCCCAAAATGTTTGTTTTTAGCACAGGAAAGGGTCAGTCTCATATATTTTAGTCATTCTATGATTTCACTAATTGTTCATCTTCTTTCCTTGATGCTTTTCTAGCAATGATTTTGGAAAAGCATAACAAAACATGAGAATGCAGCACTGTAAATAATTCCAGACCACAGTACCATGGTGCACAAAGATCACCCAGGGACCTCCAGCTCTGTTATTCCCGAGCCTACTTTGGAGCTGGTGCTGCTGCCCAGGGCCGAGGGCAGTAGTGGGGGAGACAGTGGTAGCCAATCCTTCCTGTGGGTCTCTGTTGGCATTCACAACAGTCCCGTTTATGTTGATGTGCAGTCATGGAAGTAAGGCATAGAGTAATGAAAGAAGTTACCTAAGGACACAAAGATACTCACTGGTAGTGCTAGGGTTCAAATCCTGGCAATTGAGAGCTTGCACATTCTGGCCTAAAGGATTCTTGCAATACAAATTAACAGTGAGCACAAAAAGCATAAAAGATGTGGAAGCATAAGTCTGCATTCTCTCCTTTGCCAGTCCATCCTGCAGATCCACCCACTGGGATAACTATAACCTTAGACATCCTATCTGTGCTTCTCTCAGAATCATAGGCCCACGCCACTGCTGGGGCAATCACTTGCAGCCCCATAAGGGACTTCTGGTGCTGGCTGCTTCAGGCTTCTTGTGACTCAGGGGCACCTGGGACTAATTCCTATCTTTATAGTCTATGAAATGCATCAAACCTTAGCATTGGTGATCTGTTGCCTTTGCTGCAAGACATAGCAGATCTGCTCAGTGTGTGAGCATGCTCACAAAAGCATGTGAGAGTTAAAGCCCACATGACACTTCAGACTAAAGAGAAGCAAAATATGCTGGTTCCCTTCACAACCCTGATGGACTGATTCAGGAGCTTATCAGAACCCTTGCAGGCATAGTAGAGGATCGTGTGACTAGTGTATCAATAAGCTAAGATCACCCCTGTAATACACCGTCTTATAATTGTTTCCTGTCTACTTAAATGAGTGGCTTTCATTTCTCTGCATTGTACTTGCTGAGGAAAGGTATGGCTATATAAAAAATGAGTGTGTGCTTGCCTAGGGTTATACTTGCTATAGATGCAGGTTAAGGCTTATAGAATCTGGGCTCAGAAAGGCTTCTCTGAGAAGGGTACATATGTTCTGAGCTCAAGCTGCATAGAATGATTGAATGCAGGGGTCTCAGGAAGCAGGAGGAGCATTCATTGGTGTAAAGAGAGCTCTGTACAAGGTAGAGTGGTGTACAACAAAGTCAGAAAAGAAAGCGATGTGGAAAAGAACAATACTTAATATTATTGCTTTATGTAGGTGGTACACATGTGAATTGTGGGAATTTTGGAGACTGAAAGGAGAAGATCATAAGTTTATCTAGCCTGGGATTAGAAAGATCTTGTCTGAGAAAAAAAAAAAAAAGGAAAGGAAGGGAGGGGAGGGGAGGGGGGGGGAGGGGAGGGGAGAGGAGAAGAGAAGAGAAGAGAAGGGAAGAGAAGAGAAGAGAAGAGAAAAGAGAAGAGAAGAGAAGAGGATGCTTAGCAGGCACTTAGTCTACTGAGCTATCTCACTGATCCTTAAAGCCTCTGTTCTTAAATAGTTTGTGGCCTCTTCATTTAGGAAACTCAGAAATTTTTTCAGCCTGGCTTTCCTTTTCTTTCTCCTTCCTTCCTCTTCCTTTCTTTCCTTTTCTCTGTACTTCTTTTCTTTTTTCTTTCCCCTCCCTGCTGCTCCCCTCCATCCTCTCCTTCCCCACCTTCTCCTCCCTCCCCTTTTCTCTTCTCTGCAAAGTGAAAGCTGCATAGTGAAAAGAAGGGAGACTTTAGAACTATACTATCTCAGTATTTTTTTTTAATGTGTTTGGTACAGTTTCTCACTGTGGAGCTCCAACTCATAGTGAGCCTCCTGTTTTCAGCCTCTCCAGTGCTGGGATCACAGGCATGCGCCACAATGCCTGGACTCTGGCTACCTCAGTATGTGGTGCTGGAGATCAATCCCTGCTCCCTGCACTCACCCAAGCAGGCAGTTAATGGGCTGAGCTATCTTGCTGGCCCAACTGTCTCAGTTTTGTATTACTGCTCTGCAAAGTCTGAGCTGTACCACTGAATTCTCTGTGATGCAATTTTCTCATTTATTAGATGGTCTAATAGTAGTAATATTAATAGTAACAGTAATTGTGCAGCATAATACTGATTCACAAATTTTCAGCAGTCTTTAGTACACTCATTTTAAATCAAGTATATTTGATGAGTGGTAAAGGCATTATAGCAAAATTATGAATTCAGGTACCATATTTTATATTCACCAAAATGTCTGTCCTCTAGTGTGCAAACAGAAGTAGGTAAGGTTAACAAGGAAACCAAAAGGAGGCCAATGGTTAGAAACCACTGTTCAAGGCAATTATAAATTAGGAATACAGAGCAGAATTTAGTAGCATGGACCTGATGTCTCTTAAGTAGTATGTCAATAATATTCTAGAGTATGAGCAAACCAGTTTATAGCATAGCTAAGTTTTAAAATATATAGCAAAGCATAGAAGAACATAAATCCTGTTCAGTGGATTAGTCTCTGGGGATTTTACATGGAACTCACAATTCAAACAACAGTGCAGTGTTGTACTCTTACACGCATAGTAGATGCTTACCTCACCGTGGCTCTCCTGATTTCATGTGGACACGTGGAACATTTTGAGTAGGAAAAGGGTACACTGAGGAAATGTTAAAGGCCTATGAGCAAGTGGTCTCTGTTGGATGAATACTTGACCAGACACCTGAGGTTTAACGCATTAGGAAAGAGGGTAAGTACGGCAACTATGGTGTTTGTCCTGACATATGTTGCATTATTTTTATTGTTTGTGTATTGATATTTCTAAATTAAGCTTCTTTAACTGAATCCATTGTCATGTTTGTCTTTCTTTTAAAAAATAATTGAAGGCACTTTAAATATATGCCCAAAGACTAAAACTTCACAATGGTGCATGGAAATTTAATAATAGTAGGATTCCTGAAAATATTTACACCCCGACACTGTGTCTGTAATGGTTCTTCCAGACAAATAGAAAATCCAGAATTTTACACAGGGTATTTGCACCGTATTAAATAACAGGTATCTGTATTTTTTGGATATTATTTCTGAGACAGTTATGGGATTTGTTAAATAAATCTACATTTGAAATCATTAACTCTTATTCATAATTCCATAGGCTAAAAAAATATAATGGAAGATGAAAAATACCTAATCCTACTTGAAGAGTGATTTTATATTTTCTTGTTTTAGGAAAACAGCCATCTTTCAAGGGAGCCTGGTCCGGAGATTCCTGGTGAGGGATTTGTCCCACCCCTGACCTCCGCACGCCCCCACTGCCTCCCACACAAACTCAGCTTCCCCTTTGACCTCAGGAGACCTAATAGTCTGTTTCTCATTTGTACTTCTTCCTTTAGCTAACTTAACAAGATTTTCTGACTGATCTGCTCACCACAGCTCTCCTCCCCCTTCCTGGCCAGACAAGGTGGGCATTTCATTAAATTCTCTTATGCTTCTGGGACAGCCTTTGGGAAGATGCAGCAGTCGCTAAGGGCTGGCTCCAGTCGCTAAGCCACACTGACAATGGTGAATACGCTGTGACAGCTGTTCCATCTGCTGTGACATCCAACAAGTGGCAACACTGTGCGAGGATGGCTTTCACTTTTATCCTAGACCTGGATGATGACAGTAGCAGACATTGATATTGGTATCAAAATAATTTCAGCAAGAGAATGCTTTCTATAAAATCCAAGATTATCTGTAGGTATATTCAAAGATAGCGTCCTTAATGTTGTAATTTCCTATACTGACAATTTTATCATAGGTAAAAGTCGTATTTATATAAATTGTATTTATACATGGGTAATATGAGTAAGTTTCAGTAATTGATATTTAATAATAACAAATGTACATTTTTATAAATAACCACATATATTTATATAACATCATAAGAATATACTTGATACATGGTAAGAGACTACCTAAAAAGATAAACATTATATGAAGGTGCCTTAGAGATATAAATTCAGAAGCAGATAATCTTCAAACAAATGTAAAATTCTTGCACAGATTTGAGGATTGGGATACAATTGACAGAAAGGGAAGATTTCACTACTGAAAATTTTAATAATATTATGAACTGAGGGATAAAAATTATTAATATATTGCTTTGGTTTAAATATCCAGTATATGAGGTGTGCCTGAAAATCACACTGAATGTCTGACTTTCTTAAAATTATCACAGTAACAATGCACTGCCGTTGAGCTCTGTCAATACCTTACGCCAACTCACGTCAAGCGCACTTCCTGGTTACTCTTGCCACTTTCTCAAGCGGTTCTGGAAGTCCTCTTATAAGAGTTGTTAGTTGTCCCCACATGTCAGCCTTGACGTCCGGAATTGATTCAAAATTTTAATCATTTATGGTCAGTTCGACTCTGGGAAGAAGCCAGAATACACATGGCACCAGATCTGTGAACAAGGTGAGAATCGTGACATTGTCTTCCGAGCTTGCTTTTCCGTGAGATGACGTCATCACCGGCACTCAGCATATTTTTTAACCATAATTTATAAAGTCACTCACAAAGGAGAACTCCAGAACTGCGTCGGAAATATGCAAGAACAGTAGCAAAACTGCATTCGAAGAGAAGAGGAGCATCCTTGGAAGGATTACTGGCAATGTGATAGTTTTTAAAAATTTAAGCATTCACCATATGTTTTGATTGCCCACTGAATCTTGTATGTTAATATAAATAGCACCGTAGTCGAGTAGGTTAAGAATTCTAATTGCATCCTAGCTTTCTTTTTCCTCTCAACTTGTTTACATATCAACACAAATCATTTTGTAAACAAGTTTTTTAGTTGGGAACACCAGGTTGTTTCTTATGCAGTTTATACAATATTGGGATAATTACTTGGTTTTGTTTGATAAATTTATATGAAACAAATTTGCAAAGCCTAGAATGAAGTCTTCTGATACACACTGATCTTAATATATAAAAGCCGAGGAAAATTTGTTAAAATTTCATTCAAACACATATATCAGCAGCAAAATCTTTACTACCTTCTCTCAGTTGTTCTCCAGTTCTGTTTTTGACATCTATAGCAAAGAAAACACATCAATTGTGCCACTAATTAGACAGAGGGTGACCCATAGTGTTTAAAAGATCAATAATTTCAAGGGAGATAAGTATCACTATTGTTTCTTAGACTACCTACACATACAGGTATTTATTTTACTTGTACACTTTTTTGAGGAGAGTGAGTAGCTAACACATTTCATTTATTTTAAACATATATACATATATATGTATATATAATATATATATTTATTTCTAAATCATAAATATATTTATCATCTTGGGCTTAAAATGAATCACTTTTAGAAGCACAACCAGATCCTTCTGGGACAGTCAACCACCTCTGAGTGAAAATTAAGTACTCATAGAGATCATTTGCTCTCTGGATTTAGTGATATATGTAGCCCAATATGGAAACATTTCCCTAAGTGGTTTGTTTATATCTCTAGAATATTGTGCATATAAATCAGAATCACACCCAACTGTCAACATTATCCTTTCTCCCCTAATGCTTCATACTGATGTCCCCTGCTGGTAGATCTCACAGTTCTCAAAGCTAAAGATTAAATTCCACGGTCCTTAGTGGGCAGAGGTGAAGTATAGAAATTGGAAGTTAATATTTTTAAATGCGCCATGTATCCAGGCATAAGATATTATAAAAATAGCAAAAGGAAAATGCAACATAACAATTATGGGTCCACACAGAACTTGTCAGGAGCATATTCTACTCCAACTCTAAGAATGATGTCACTGCCAGAGTCCTTCTGCCTACTTTGATTATCAAGGAATAATGTCACAATTATTGTGCTTCAGCCACTTGGCAGGATGTGGAGGCGCATTTGGATTCTTGAATATTGTTTAGTAGCTTGAACTATAAAGGATATTACTCTACAATAAAGCAACATTGTTTTACAGACAATGTTAACTTTGTGATTAATGAGGTGGCGGATGAGGGGCATATGACTGTTTCCAGGTTCATTCCAACATTTTTCTTAACTCCAGCCTCAGCCAAAACTGTCAGCAGTAATGACAAGATGAACAGATAATGTTTCACCTGCAAGTGGGGATCTTGACTGCAATTTAAAATTTCCAAAACTTTCATGAAGCATAGCTCTTATGTAAAGCCAAGATGTTTTTTTCTTCCTTCCAAAAAGCTTAAAAACAAATGGGATTGCAATCTCTGAGGAGGAAAAGAAGCAGTTTGCTTTGCACTCTTAGAGCTCTTTAAAATATAGGCTGATTAGCTGAGTGACTGCACTGCCTGAAGCTGGAGAATGACACTAAAGAATCCTGTATGAAGGAGAATCTGGATAGCAAATATGTGAGTGACACAGTCTTTCAAATGCTGGAGCCTATGATTGCTGGTGAAAACAAGTTTAGAGAACTATATGAAATACTGTCATCTCACTGTGGACTCTGAACTCCTTGAGGTTAAGAATTATTTTTCAGAGTACTCACTACTCACCACTCAGCCTCCTGTAGGTGAATTTCTGATGCAGAGAAAGCAGTGACTGTCACAGTGTCATACAAAGTCACGTGCTATGGATGATTTTTTTTTCCCGTTGATTCATTTAGGAAGAGTAATGAACAATACAAATGTTATATGACCATAAGTTGAATGGAAATGCATTTTATAACAGGAAAGAAATGCATCTAAACATAGATGTATATAATTAGCAAGTTATTTGAAGCGAAATTCTAATCTCTAAAGTGAAATCATAGCGTTAAATGTGGAAGATCATTTTTAGCACACTAACTCTGAAGTCACAACATCTGAGAGCTGAGAATCACCTCAAATTTCAGAGACTCAACTCACAATGTTGCTCAGAAGGTAAAATGTGCTGCTACCCTAAAAATAGTCATGTCACTAAATTCCAGAAAGAATTCATTATGATAAATGATTTAACAATACTTTTCTTCTGAAAAATATGCTTGTCTGATTTTTAAAGGACATTACTGTAGTTGTCACATTTTTTGACACTTCAACCTAACATTTCAGTGATATTAAGTTACATATCATAAATAGCACTGCTTCAGCAGCATACATGCAATTTTATCAAACCTAAATGTTTGATCCATCCCTCTGATTATGTGAATTTATTGTTTCAGTAGACATCTCTGAGTGTTCAACCCAACTAAGTAGACTTGCAAGTCACCTTACAATGAAAGAAAGTAGGAAAGTAATCAGTGTCAAATCTGGCAACCTCTTTTCCAAATCTACAGAAAGCTCTTTATGTTTGTCATATGTTTTGTTAACATAAACACATTGAATTTTTCTCAGTGCAAGCTCTCAAGTTAGAGCTGCAGTTTGTACATCCATATGGATAAGCAGTCATTAAAATATTTCACTTTTTAAATACAAATCTATTGCTGTTTTCCACCTTACTTAGATTTTTCTGGTATACATTAGATAGACAAGACTGTAGCATAAGAAAAGAGTAGTAAAATTATTTGAAAAGCAGGATTGAATGAAAATTAATGCTTTCATTAATTTTAAATCACAAGACTGTGTCAGTAGTGATTAGATTTTAATCATTACATAAGTAACATGCTGGTTCTGAATTAAACTTGATTGAAGCAAAAAAAAATTTTTTTTTTTTTTGGTGGAACCAGGGTTTGAACTCAGGCCCTTGCGCTTGTCAGGGAAGTTCCTATTCCACTGAGTCATCTCCCAGGGCCCATGAGCCATCTTTCTGGACCCTTAAAAATCTGGTTTAAGTAGAAGAATATTAATAAAAATATGTATAAAGTTGGAAAACATTTTCAAGTAAAAACCTAGCATTACTTTAGGATCAATTTTATCTTGAAAGTATGGAAAACAAACCCTTTATGGAGAATCCTTACAATGAGTAAGAAGAGGACATTAAGGAAAGATTACAGAAACCAAGTAACAGTTTCCAAAACAGCATCTATGATTTCAAAGATTCCTGTGAGGTCATATTAATCCACTCATGGATTACATCATTCTTGACATTTTACTAAATGTAGTGAACTATAACTTTCATGAAAGTCAGTCTCAGAAGACATTATTCCCATGCAATCTTTCTTCTTTTCCCAACGTGTGTATGTTTATAAGAAACTAATTAAAGCAGGACATGGATAGGGTGGCAGTGTTTCCTCTTTTGTCTTCTTTCACTGAGTGTAAAATCACCACCACTTCACATTCTATATCCAATTAGATTATTTTCAAGTTTAGAAGAAAAGAAATATGGATTTGTGGTAGTGATTGTGTTTTGTCTCTTTGATTATTTTGTTTTTTTGCGAGGGGAGAAATTTTTTCTATCTTGGTGTATAGTCTCTGAGAATTGGATGAAGCACTGCAGACAAAAATGAACCCTTCTCCTTTTTTCAAACCTTAGAAGTTGTTAATAAGTCACATCCTCTGGACTTTGAAACACTTTGTAACACATATCCAAGTTTGTCAAATATATATGTAAAACAAAATAACTGGAAGTTTGAACCATTTCAAAGACTTTGCATGTTAGTTACTTTACTTCAGATTTTGGGTTGATTTTATTATTATTATTATCATTATTATTCTTCCTATCTGATGGATGAGAAAATGGAACCAGTGTTAAAGTGGCCTACAAGTTGAGCCAGGATCAAAACTCAAAAATTCTGCATTTAGAGATTACTTCTTCTCCATCATGATATATTTCTTACTTGAATGTACTTACACAAATACTCCACTAATCCACTAATCTGAAGGCACATTTTTTTTTTTTTTTTTGGCGGAGCTGGGGATTGAACTCAGGCCCTTGCTATTGCCAAGGAAACATTTATTCCACTGAGCCAACTTCCCTGCCCCTGCAGGTACTTTTTCTAATAAATGTCCTAAGTCTGGGCCAACCAGTTAGGTACAAACAAAGAAATTATTCTTCTGTGACTACCTGTTCGTCAAAACAGTTTGTTTTTCGAGCACATTCTCAACTGCTTTATATATTAAGAATGACAGTTTCAAAGTAAGAAATACTTGAGAACATCAAATTAAGAAAAATCCATACAACATTAAAATAAACCACTAAAGGAAAACAACAAAATCAAAATTAAAAAAAATAGAAGATAAAACTCAGAAAAGTAGCTAGACATTGTGGTATATTCCTATACTTGTAGAATTTGGGAGACTGAGGCAGGAGGATTTATGAGTTCAAAGTTAGCCTGGGCTACATAGCAGGTTAAAGTACCTTAAACTACACAGTGGAATCCTGCTACAAAACAGTGATAACAGCAATGAAAACAGCTAACCAACCAACCAATAAGCAAAATCAGCAATGACAAGAAAAAAGCAAGTTATAATAGCTGTTTTAGTTATAATAGCTGGATGTCATTCAATAAGGACACTAAAGTAGACTACAGAATCTGCCTCATAGATAGCAACAGATGGTGACATCAAGTAATTATTACTCCACCCATAGTATCTTGTCATGTGGTCCTACCATGGTTCAGATATAGCTATGTTCATCAAAGTAGAATATATTTAATGTAAATAAATCAAATCTGAGAGATGGAAATTCAAGAAGATTTGTTAAAATAAAAGTTATCCCTTAGTTTATAAATTGAAAGAAAAATTTGATAAGTCTTCTTGAGTACTCAATATATCTGGCAGCTAATTACTAAAACACCTCCACATGCAAACAGACCTGTGATGTTCTCTGAGCCAGGAAAGTTAATTTTATTACGAGACACCAAATTGGTTATTATCTCAAGAAAACAATACTGTCTTTGTACTCCAGATACTCAGTGTTGATACCTTCTGTCTTTTCCAATTGTCATATCTTTCCTCTTTTTCAAAAACATTGATATATATATATATATATATATATATATATATATATATATGCAGTAGAATGTATTTCAATTTTCTATAAGAAACTATATATATATATATATATTTTCTTTGTTTGTACCTAGCTCATTGGCCCAGACTTAGGACATTCATTAGAAAAATTACCTTCAGGGGCTGGGGAGTTGGCTCAATGGAATAAGCGCTTCCCTGGCAATAGCAAGGGCCTGAGTTCAATCCTCAGCTCCGCCAAAACAAAAAAAAAATAAATAATTGTGCCTTCATATTAGTGAATTAGTGGAGTATTTGTGTAAGTACATTCAAGTAAGAAATATATCATGATGGAGAAGAAGTAATCTCTAAATGCAGAATTTTTGAGTTTTGATCCTGGCTCAACTTGTAGGCCACTTTGCCTCTGGTTCCATTTTATCATCCATCAAATAGGAAGAATTATATATATATATATATATATATACCACAAGATCCTTGGTGATTTTGATATCCCACTGGGATAAATGAGTGCCTGTGTATAGCACATTTGTTTAATGTGGGGCCAGCTAATAATAAACCACTTCTTACTGGAATGAAATCCCCAAGGATGAAAGGGAGAACTTGTACTCTCACCCATGCATTTTAAGAGACATGTATCCTCCAGACATTAATTCCCTTTTCTCAGCTATTATCCATTCACTCACATATTTTTTTTTAAAAAATACCTACTTGAGATGTTTGTTTAATCATGTGTATGAATTAAATACAACTCTGACCTTATTTGCAAAATGAGCAAAAAGTAAAGAGAGAACCCTGGGTTAGAAATTAGGAAAAGCTCATTTCATATATCTAATTTCTTATCTTATATATGACCTTGAAAAATAACTTCATCTATGAGCCTTTAATTTTCCTATCTATACCAGAAGGAGGTAAAGTTTGGTAATCTCAAAGGGTCCTGTAATAAGAAGGACCATATCTGCCTTGTGTATGACGGAAAACACATTGAAATGCTTAACTGTCTTTGTATTCTTTCTAAACTGGCTGTGGATCAGACTCTGAAGTGATCACTGAAGCAAAGCAGCCCGTGCACTACAGAAACCAGGAGCGTCCGGCACATGCACACAATGTGTCCATGACTTTCCTGTCTGCTGACAGACATCAGATCTTGTCGCTAGTGCAGTCAATGGGGTGCAAAATCCTGTGGAATTTGCTGAGCTGCACAAGGCACCACACATAATGATGGGAACCTCAGACACCAGCCACGTCAAATGTTGTCATCACTGATCGTGTTCCTGTTCTCACTCCAAGGCCAGCCAGAGTGTCTGGTTTTTATATTAAAGTAAAGACTGTCCAGATTAGATCAGATCTGAAACAATTATTTTGACTTAATCAAGACCTTCTTCTTTATTTTCCAGGAAATGATTTTTTAAAAATATTCACCTTATGTAATCAGCTTCATCCTAAAGTTAATGCACTAGGGTCTTAATTTGTCATGCTGTACATCACGTGGGGTAGGTACTAGAAATTTAATCATGTAAATAACTTTTTATGTGGTTATGGGGGACATACGAGTTAATAAGCATAGCACCTCCTCAAGTTAATATGCATAACCGTTTGTGCATAGTTTTCACTCAAATCAACATAATATATGTATGAAAGAGGAAGGATGCATTATTTTGCATGTATTATGTGAAAATAAAGGTAATAATAAAAAGATGATTTAATTACCACAAAAAGTTCCGAAATAAGACATAGTTTTATGTTTGAGACAACAAAGTTGAAAGAGACAAAATATCAGACTACAGAAAAACAAAGAAGTGAACCAGACTACAGGAAAATGGACCTAGTGCGTACCAACTCAGGCAACATGAAGGTCATTCTATGTCCAGGGAATTTGATGTCAGAAAAGACTTGAGAAATAAGATTGAAAGAAAATAAGAGTCTAAGAGATATGGTCACAGGGCTACAAATAGGATCTCTAGACTCCTAAACTAGCATTCTTTCCATTAGGCTTCATAATCACAAATGCAAATTATTTAAACTTTTTCCACTGAGAATAAATGTTTCAAATGTGAAAGAGATCATCACCCTTTTCACATGGATCAGTAAGGGATGAAAACAAGGCTGTGTTTTAGGTTAGCACTTGCAAACACAATCTAGTAAGAGCCACTTAAATACAAATAAACTGCTTTCTCATCTGTCTCACTTTGAATCAACCCTGAAGAACTATGGTGTTCCAATGCTGTATGGAGCACTAGGGATACAGAAGCGAAGACGGCATGTGGCCCAGTTTTAGAGCACTGTCTTTCTGGTAAAGGAGACAGAGGTATAAATAGGCTAGTGCAGAAAGATCTGAACCATGGGTGGTGATGAGATCCTAGCAATAGGGCTGGGACTGGAACAACAGGAAAGGTTATGAGGAGTGTGTTCATGGTAAGAATATTAAACTGTGTTTTGACAGTGAAAAGCCAGCCACCAACTTAAAGCCAAAGAGCAACATGAATGTGGTGAGTTTAAAAAATTGCTCTGGTTTGTTCGAGCAAACATACATGAGGGAGGTGAAACTGATAAAAGATCATCAAGCCAGAAGCACTTATAATTGCCTGAGAGGAAGCTCTACCTGAAATAAAACACATAGAAGTGTCTGAGCCAGCAGCTGTTTCCAAAATAGAAATATCAATCTAAAATAGTGACTTAAAAGTGACTGACAATTGCTGGTGTGAGTGATTGAGGATTAAGCAAGATTTACAGTGACTGTAATATAAGAGTTAAAGGTATACTGAAGAAAATTCTGACTTATCAATATAGATAATTTCTTTTTGTTAAGAAAATCTTCAGCTTAAGGTTCTTTTGACTAAGGCAATGCCACTTAGATTCATTTAAATATAATTTTCTGAAGTTTAATTGAGGGACTAAAAATGAGAATTGAGTAGCCTGTAGTGGCTAGTTGATGTCATGAGGTTAGAGGAGAGATACATAAGAAGAATGAGGTTGGAACTGTATATCACCATAAGAGATTCTAGAAATTGCTGCAACTAAGTTGCAGTTCAACACTAAGAAGCCAAATGCAGAATAAGACTTTAAAATTGCCTTAATTTTAACTGAAATTCTCATTTCTGATTACACACCAATTCAAATTCCCCAAGTTAGCTGAACCCTAACATCAAAATGAAAAATCTCATGAAGGACATTTTAATTTATTATCTAATTTAAAAAAATAAAGTTCATATTTTTCAGGAACCTTCAGCAGAGAGGCCCTGACTGTGAATGGGAAGTGGAATTTTGGCAGAGAATCCCAGCGACCTAAACCAGTAGCAGAACATCTAGCCAGTG
Organism: Ctenomys sociabilis; assembly: GCA_004027165.1. Classification (NCBI taxonomy): domain Eukaryota; kingdom Metazoa; phylum Chordata; class Mammalia; order Rodentia; family Ctenomyidae; genus Ctenomys; species Ctenomys sociabilis. Next base: position 57,862 of record PVKA01006760.1, on the reverse strand, counting down.
GGGCACAGCAGCCAGACACAAGCCAGGCCCAGCTTGTTGAGTTTGAGTTTGGTAGAACCTAACCAACCCTATGAACTGAGGAATACTGAGAGGCCCACTGGGGCCCAGACCTAGACCCAGATCTATTGGTGCATCCTCTTGAGACAGAGGTGGTAACAGATAACTGGGATGAACTAGTCTTCCTGGCAAACTAGTATATCAAGGGGAGGTGACCACATAGAACTTAGGGGAACTAATTTTAAAACAAATCCCCAATTTAATATCTTCTTAGATATATAGCTTTACTGTTTGCTCTTATGGTCTAAAATATAAACCCACTAGATACAAGTTTGTCAACTGCTAAATCTCACTACTCATTACTAGTCTTGTTAATTGTATTGCTGTACATAGAAAACTATATCTTCTTTAACTACATGTTCTCTCTTGGATAATATCAGGAGGTGCTTAGTTAATAACCTCACCAAAGCCCTATACTCAAGGCCAGAGGGGAGAGCAAAACAAAAAACAATATCTTACTCTTAATCAATAGGGCAAAATCTTGGGACACACACAAAACAAGAATCTCCAGCTTAGAAAAGATAGCTAAAGAACAAACTCTTTACAGGGAGACCCTGATTATAGTGACACAGCTAACTACTATACAACTTAAAAAAAAAAAGGTATCATATAAATCAAAATAAAGAGTTCTCTTTGAAATAGAAAATGACAGAAAGAAGATGAAAAATGCAATTTCAGGCCCCCTGTTGTCCATGCACAATAAATTCAGGAGATGCTAGCATAGAAGAAATTGGAAGTCACATACCTGAAATATCTGAAATAATAACAGCTGAAGTGAATAAACAACTGCATCAGGGTATAGAGGAATTCAGATCAGAAATAATAACATTTGAAGTAAAGAAACAACTATAGAAGGCTTCAGAAGAAGTCAGATCAGAAATAATCTCCCAAGGGGGAAAAAAATGACAACTCTAATGAAAAAATCATTAAGTTTTTCTGAAGAAGATACTGATAAAGAATAAAGGAGAACAGAAAAATGATGGAAATCTTCAATGCAAAATATAGAAAAGAAACAGAATGCATGAAGCAGATTCAAGTAGATTTAGGAGATTAAAAACTCAATTAAAAGTTTGCAAAACTAACTGAAAGAAAGTGAAGATAGACTTTCAGACCTTGAAGACACTGTTGGAACTAGTGAAAATGTAAAGAAATATCTCTTAAGAACATGTAAGACCCAGGAAATAATAACTGAGCAGCTGAAAAACAATGGAAAGATGAGTGACATAAGACTAATAGGTATCAATGAGAAAGAAGGAGGTAACACAAGTGAAATCAAAAGAACATGGGCAGAAGGAATAGTAGAAAACTTCCAAGATATGGGGAAATAATCTGAAATGCATAGTCAAGATCCCAGAAAATCAGCACTAGTATAGCATACTAAGAGCAACTAGAGAAAAGAAAAACATCACAGTTAAAGGAAAACCCATCAAAATAATAGCAGATTTCTCTTCACATACCTCCAAGTCAAGAAGACAGTGGAGCAAAATACTGATAACCCTGCAAAACTCTCTTTCAAGTTGAGTGGAGAAGTGAAATACTTCCACAAAAAAGATTAAATAAAGAATTTCAGTTCAGCGAAGCCAAACCTACCCTACACAGAGTACTAACAGATAATCTACAAAGAGCTTGAAATGACCACAACTCTAGGAATGAGTAGGTAAAGAACCCACTAAACAGGGCAAATAATTAAACACAGGAGAAAAGTAGGTAACCAAGAGCAGGAAAATAACATGACAAACAGAAGTCAAAACATATCAGTCATAACCATCAATGTAAATGAACCCAAGGCACCAATTAAAAGAAATAGATTGGCAGAGTAGATTGAGGAACAAAAGCCAACACTATCTTGTATATAAGAAACACATTTAACCCATAAAGACATACATAGGCTGAAAGTCAAAGGATAGAAAACAATACTACATGTCGCAGGACCTCAGAAAAAAGCAGGTGCAGCAATCCTGTTCACAGACAACATTAACTTCAAACCAAGAATAATCAAAGTAAAGAAGTCACTATATACTGTTCAGGGGAAAAATTAAAGAGGAAGAGATAACACTCATAAATGTGTATGCACCAAATACAGGATTGCCCAAATACAAGATAAAATTGAATGGATGTGAAAAATCTAATATCCAATACCACAGTCTTAAAAGGGGAACTTAACGCTCCTTTATCTCAAAAAATAGATCAAGCAGAAAAAAATTCTCAAAGAGGTAGCAGAACTGAATCAGACCTTTGAACAAGTGGACATATAGAGTGTTCCATCCAACAGCATTTGACTACATATTCTTTTTAGATGCACATGGCACATTTTTTAAAACAGACTACATACTAGTCCATAGGTCATGTTTAAGTATAGTCAAGAAGCAGCAACTCCATGGAGCTCCTGCCCCCATACCTCCCAAGCGAGTGGGAATTTTCCCTACTCTCTCAGCACCCCAGTTCAATGAGTCTGTGGGAGAGCCTTTGGCTTCTCCCCACTTGCTCCATGCCATCTGGAGCCCCAGGCCACAACACATCTGAGCAAATGACCAGCCTGAGACACTTCAGACAGGCCTGCGTGGGAACTCCCCAGAGACCCTCCCCCCAAGCCTTCCACGGCAGTGAGAATTTTGTGACTCTCGCTGCACACGATCAATCCTTGCCCAGCCTGGTGAGTGCAAGGGAGAGCTTCTCCGCTCCCCAAGGCTCCCTGGACCAGGGACCTAACAGAGGGGAACCACAGGCTCACAGTTGTACTGGAAGAGCTTCAGCAAAAAGGAACTTAACACAACAGCTAGATCCAGGCCAGGCATAACTAGATAATCTCAAACTTAATAGACTGGCACCCAAATCTCAATTCTCACTAAGATCTTATCTGCACCAAAGCTCTACACCAAAGATCAGAGGTCAGTGCTATACAAAATGACAAAGACAAGGAGAAAAATGCAATCTCAGGCCTTGAGTTGACCAATAAGTACAAAGTACACTAGCTCAGCTAAAATGAATGAACTAACAGAGGCAGAAGCAAAGAAACAACAGCAGAAAGGTATAGAGGAGCTCAGACCAGAATTAATGCCTGGTATAAAAAAAGAAATATTTGAGCATATAGCATCTGAACTTATGAATCAAGTCCAGAAACATATGGGGGAAACCCAATGCCCACCCAGAAAAAGTGCAGAGAACACTATTCCAGCTGAAAAAGAAATTAACAGCATCAGAAGCAAAGAAACAACAGCAGAAAGATAAAGAGGAACTCAAAGGAGAAATAATTTCTGAAATAAGAAAAGAATCCTTTGAAATCATAACATCTGAAGTAGAGAATCCCGGAAATATATAGAGGAATCGAATTTGGAAAAATTTCTGCAGTAAAAGAATTAATAGCTACCTCTAAAGAAGACATTAATAAAAATAATAGAGGAGATCAGAAATATGACAGATTCCTGGAATGAGCAATACAGAAAAGAAATAGAACGCATGAAGAAGAGTCAAAGAGATATAGAAGAACTTAAAATCTCAATCATAAGTCTACAAAACCATTTGAGTGAAAGCAAAGACAGTTTCAGATCTTGAGGACACTGGCACAGCTAGTGAAAAGGTGAGAAAGGATCTCTTAAAAACAATAAGGATGCAGGAAAAAATAATCGATTACCTGCAAGATGACACCAAGATGAACAATGTGAGATTAATTGGTATCAGTGAGAATGAAAAAGTCAATACAAATGTTATAAAAGGACTATGGGAAGAAATAATCACAGGAAAATTTCCAAATATGAGGAAACAATCCAACATTCAGGTAACTGAAGCGTACAGAACACAAAATAACTTCAACCCAAGTAAAAACACACCAAGACATAGAATAGTCAAGGTCCCAGAAATCCAGCACAAGAATAATACATTGAAAGCTGCTAGAAAGAAGAAGCAGATCACATTCAAAAGAAAACTCATCAGAGTTACAAGTGACTTCTCTTTACAAACCATGAAATCAAGGACAGCATGGAGCACCATACTTCAAGTCCTCTATGAAAAAGAAATTCCAGCCCGATTATTATAGCCTGAAAATCTCTCTTTTAGGTTTGATGGAGAAGTGAAACACTTCCACAAGAAAGAACAACTAAAGAATTTCATAATGACAAAGCCATCTCCTCACAGACTACTGAAAGATGTCCTAGAGAGAGACCACAATGACCAGAACTCCACGAATGAGAATGGAAGAAACCCACTAAAGAGGGCAAACAATTAAATGCAGCATAAAAAGGAATAAACAGCAGGTAAATATCATGACAATCATAAGTAGACACATTTCAATTATAACCATCAATGTAAATGGACTGAATTCACCAATTAAGAGAAATAGACTGGCACAGTGGATTAGGAAACAAAACCCAACAATATGCTGTATACAAGAGACACACTTAACTCAAAAAGACATGCATAGGCTTAAAATCAAAGGATAGAAAAAATATTACATGCCACAGGACCTCAAAAAAAAGCAGGAGTAGCAATTCTGTTCTCACACAATCTCAACTTCAAACCAAGAACTATCAAACAACAAAAAGGAGGCCACTATATATTGGTAATGAGAAAAATTCAAGAGGAAGAGGAAACATAAATATCTATGCACCAAACACAGGAGCACCCAACTATGTAAGACAAATCTTAATGGTCAAGAAACATCTAATATCCAATACCACAATCTTAACAGGAGACCTTAACACCCTTTTATCTTAAAAAGATAGGACAACCAGACAAAAAATTAGCCAAGAAGTAGCAGAACAGAACCAGAGCTTGGAACAAATGAACCTTGTAGACATATACAGAGTGTTCCACCCAACCACACCTGAATATACATTTTTTTTCAGCTGCACATGGGTAATTTTCCAAAATAGACCACATGCTAGTCCACAGGTCATGCTTAACTGTCTGCAAGAAAACATAAATTATCCCATGCATCCTATCTGACCTCAGTGCAATGAAACTAAAATAAAGACAAAAGAAACCAGAAAAACCAGCTAAACATATGGAAATTAAACAACACCCAACTCAACAATCAATGGGTCACAGATGAAATTGAACAAGAAATTCAACAATATCTACAATTCAATGAAAATTCAACCACAGCTTACTGGAATTTATGGGATGCAATGAATGTAGTTCTCAGAGGGAAAATCATAGCTATGACCATACACATCAGGAAAACAGAATGGGAACAAATAAACACCCTAATGTTATACCTCCGATATCTAGAAAAGGAAGAGAAAACCAAATGCAGAGCCCAAAGATGGGAAAAAATCATAAAGATTAGAGCAGAAATTAATTCAATTGACATGAAGAAAATAGTTCAAAGAATCCACAAACCAAAAAGCTGGTTCTTTGAAAGTCTAATAAAGTTGATAAGCACCTAGCTAACCTCATCAAAACGAGGAAAGAAAAAATTCAAAAAGAAGCAATAAGCAATGAAAAGGGTGAAATCACTACAGACCCAGTGGAAATTCAGAGGACTATCAGTAGCTACTTTGAGAATCTTTACACTCACAGAATAGAAGACACAGAAGAAATGGACAGATTCCTTGAAAGGTACAAATTACTAAAACTGAATCAAGAAGACATAACAACTCTCAATAAGCCAATAACAGTCAACAAAATACAAAATGTAATAAAAAGCCTACCAACAAAAGTCCAGGTCCTGATGGATTCACAGCTGAATTCTTCAAGAAATTCAGAGAAGATATACTCCCTACACTCCCCAAACTCCTCAATGAAATTGAAAAGGAAACAGTCCTCGCAAAATCATTTCTGGACACATACTGATTCCAAAACCAGGGAAAGACACAAACAAAAAAGAGAATTACGGGCCAGTCTCCCTCATGAAGATAGATGCAAAAATCCTCAATAAAATCCTAGCAAGCAGAATACAGGAAATCATCAAGAAGATCATACACCATGACCAGGTAGGATTCATCCCAGGGATGAAAGGATGGTGAAATATTTGAAAATCTATAAATGTAATACACTATATTAATGGACTGAAATATAAAAAATCACATGATCATCTCAATTGATGCAGAAAAAGCTGTTGAAACTCATTTATGTTTAAAACCCTCCAGAAAATTTGAATAGATGGACTCTACCTCAATTTCATAAAAGCCATCTATGACAACACAACAGCTAATGTAATGCTAAATGGGGAAAAACTGAGACCTTTTATTCTTAGATCAGGTACAAGACAAGGACTTCCTCTATCACCCTTCCTATTCAATATAGTTTTGGAATTGTTAACAACAGCAGTTAGAAAAGAGGGAGAAATAAAAGCAATATGAATAGGTAAAGAGGAAGTTAAATTATCACTATTTGCAGATGACATGATTTCTTTTCTTGGAAGACCCAAAAAAATTACACCAAGAAGCTACTGTAATTGATATACAAATTCATTAGCATAGCCGGATACAAAGTCAATACTCAAAAGTCAATAGCATTCCCTTACACAGATAACAAGCACACTGAGAGAGAAACTATAGAAACAATACCTTGTACAATAGCACTGTGGAAAATGAAATACCTTGGAATTCACTTAACCAAGGAAGTCAAAGAGCTTTTTATGGAAAATTACAACACCTTAAGAAAAGAGATTATGGAGGATTTCAGAAAATGGAAAGATATTCCAATGTCCTGGATAGGAAGAACCAACATCATGAAGATGGTGATACTTCCAAAATTGTTGTACAGATTTAATGCGATCCCTATCAAACTGCCACCATCATACCTCCCAGATGTAGATAAATTGTTCAAAAAATTTATTTGGAAGCACAAGCATTATCTTTCACATGCACATAATTAATACATAGCTAAATGGCAGTAGTACATTTACTGTATAAACAAATCAACAAATGAATCTAACTAGAATTAGACATGTTTTTTCTTTTCCTTTTTTTTTTTTTTTTTTTTTTTTTGTGATACCAGGGATTGAACTCAGGACTTCGCACTTGCGAAGAAAGCACTTATTCTACTAAGCCATGTCCCTGAACCTAAAATTAGAAATTAAAGCCAGATAGCAAAGTCAATCTTGGCCAACAAAGACAAGGCAGGAGCCATCACAATTCCTGACTTGAAATTATACTACAAAGCCATTGTGATAAAAATCAACATGGTATTGGCAGCAAAATAAATCTAAGGATCAATGGAATAGATTAGAAGATGCAAAGGCCTCTGCGAACACACTCAGCCACCTGATCTTCAACAAAGGGGCAAAACAAGCTTACTGGAAGAAAGATAGACTCTTTAACAAATGGTGCTGGAAAAACTGACTTTCTACATGCTGAAAACTAAAACTTGACTCAGCTCTATCACCATGCACTAAGCTAAAGTCAAAATGTATTAAAGATCTAAACATGAGAACAGAAATACTCAATCTCTGGGAAGAGAAAGTAGGAGGAACTCTTGAAGACACAGGGGTAGGCAAAGAGTTCATGAACAAAGATGTATTCACACAGGAAACGTTTGAAAGAAGTAACAACTGGTTTCAACTTTTCTTGAGCAGTTTTTGCACATCAAAAGAAATTTTCAACAAAATGAAAAGACAACCCACAAATATTGAAAAAATCTTAACTAATAAGCACTCAGACAAAGGCCTACTCTCTAGAACATATAAAGAACCAAAATATTTCAGGGCCCTCAAATATAAAGACTCAATCCAGAAATGGGCATCTGAGATGAATATACACTTCTCAGAGGACAAAACTAAAGATTCTAACATATATATGAAAAAATGGTCCACATCGCTAGCCATCCGAGAAATGCAAATCAAAACAACACTGAGATAACATCTCACTGCAGAAAGAATGGCTATCATAAAGAAATCAACCAACAACAAATGTTAGATAAGATATTGGGAAAAAGGAACACTTCTTCACTGTTGGTGGGAATGTAGACTGGTACAACCATTGTGGAGGTCAGTTTGAAGAATCCTCAAAAAAGTAGGACTGGAAATTCCATTCAAACTGACTATCGCCATACTTGGAATTTTCCCAGAAGAACTAAAAATGTCATATAATAGTGCTATATGTGTCACTTTGTTTATAGCAGCACAATTTGTAATAGCAGAATCTTGGAAACAACAAAGATACCCATCACATGAGGAATGGTTGAGAAAGATGTTTAATTTCTATATAATGTAATATTAACCAGCTATAAAAAATGACAAACTTGAAGCATTTATGTTGAAGTAGATGCCACTTGAACATATACTCATACGTAAAATAAACCAGACATACATATGCAAATATCATACAATCTCTGTAGTATCCTTATACAAGTCAAAAGAAGAAATCCAGGTACAAATGTACAGCAACTAAAAAGTATTTAGTCAGACAGGGCAAACTGAACGGCATATGTTGCAACAATAAAAGGGAGATACAAAGGAAGAACCATGTTGTGTTTGTGTAAACAGTACAGTTAGGATAAATATGCAGTGCTTCTGCATAATTCTATGAGAAGCAAGATGTGCACTAATAGTAGTTGGACAAGATATTTTGTTGGCTTCTAGTACTACAGACAACCATTAGGAAGATAACAAGGGAGAAAGTATTAATTACTGAAACTGTACTATAATTCAGATAAAAAATAGGATAAGTCTACAGCTACATTCTTTTAATTCATTGATTGGTGACATGTGCTGTAATAATGTTTTTAGGTAGAATATTATGTATGCACCTTGTGTGACAACAAACCACTACTAAAACAATATACAATGTATTAATTATTGAATCTGTCCTGTTAATTTGATTTGAAACTGTCTCATTGCAATTTGTTCTTCAATAAAAAACTGTATTCAAGAAAACAGAAATTATCCTATGTATATTGCCTGATCATAATGCAATGAAATTCTGAATAAATGATGAAACCACCAAATAAAACATATGAAAATTAAATGAGATCCTCCCCAGAAACCAATGGGTTACAGGTGAAGTTAAAAAAGAAATTAAACAAAATCTACAATACAATGAAAATTTAAGCACAACTTAGTGGAATTTGTGGAATGCAATGAAAGCAGTTTTTAGAGGGAAACTTATAGAGGTGAACTCACACATTAGGAAAACAGAAGGAGAACAAATAAGTAACCTAATACTGCACCTCAAGCTACTAGAAAAAGAAGAGTAAACCAAGCCCAAAATCAAAAGATCAGAGGAAATTATAAATATTAGAGCAGAAATTAATGTAATAATGATGAAGAAAACAAACAAAGAATTAATAAATCAAAAAGCTCATTCTTTGAAAGAATAAATAAAATTGATAACCCCAAGCTATTCTCATCAAAAAGAGGAAACAAAAGAACTCAAATTCAAGCAGTAAGGAACGAGCAGGGCTAAATTACTATAGTTCTTGTGAAAATTCAGAAGATCATCAATAGCTACTTTGAAAATCTTTCACTCTCAGAGAATCAAAGATGCAGAGGAAATGGAAAGATTCCTAGATAAGTACAAATTGACAAAACTGAATCGAGAAGCTGTTAAAACTCTGAATAACTCAGTATGAGCCAATGAAATTGAAAGCGTACTGAAAAACCTTACTCACAAAGAAAATCCCAGGGACTAATAGATTTACAGCTGAATTCTACAGAAATTTAAAGAAGATTAATTGCAGTGCTCCATAAACTGTTAAATGAAATTGAAAAGGAACCAATACTCCCAAAATCATTCTTAGAGACAATTTTTTTTTTTTTTTTTTTTTTTTTTGTCTTTTTGAGACAGGGTCTCCCTATGCAGTTCAGGCTGGCCTTAAGCTCACTTTGTAGCTCAGGCTGGTCTCGAACTCATAACAATCCTCCTGCCTCAGCCTCCTGAGTGCTAGGATTACAGGCATGTGCCACCACGCCCGGCTTTTAGAGACAATTATATTGACACCAAAACCAGAGAAAGATGCAACCAAGAAAGAAACAAAGAAAGAAAGAAAATGAAAAAGAACATTATAGGCCAATCTCCCTCATGAACATAGGTGCAAAATTCTTAAAGTACCTGCTGAGACAGAGCACCGTGGCCAGGGTTCAATCACTGATATGTCATGACAACCCTACCTGCAGGGCATGCTGAGAAGGCGTTTGAGAATGGACATGGTGACATGCCCTTGTAATCCTAATTCTTGGGCTGCATAAAATAGGAGAATCACTACAAGTGCAATCTATATACGAGACCCTGTAGATCCTATAGATCCTGTCCTAAATACAGCAAAAAAAAAAAAATCCTCAATAAAATCCTAGCAATTAGAATACAGCAAATCATCAAGAGGATTATACAACATGACCAGGAAGGATTTAACCCAGGGATGCAAGGATGGTTCAACATACACAAATTTATAAATGTAATTCACTATATCAATAGAGCAAAAGCCAAAAGCCACATGATCATCTCAATCGATGCAGAAAAAGCTTTGGACAAAATCCAAAGTCTTTTGACTCATTCATGATCAAATCACTACATAAAATTGGAACAGATGGCCTTCACTTCAATCTGATAAAAGCCATTTATAACAGTCTAATAGCCAACATAATTCTAAATGTTGAAAAATTGAATTCTATTTACTCTCAAATCATGTACAAGACAAGGATGCCCTCTACCACCAATGTTATTCAACATAATTCTGGAATCATTATCCAGAACCATTAGATAAGAAAGAGAAATAAAAGGAATAAGAATAGATAATTAAAAAAATGAATAGGTAATGAAGAAATTAAACTATCATTATTTGCAGATGACATGATACTTTACTTGGAAGACACAGAAAAGCTCCACCAGGTAGCTCCTAGAATTAATAAACAAATTCAGTACATAGCAGGTTACAAAGTAATACCCAAAAATCAATAGCATTCCTCTACAAAGATAACACACACAATGAGAGAGAAATTACAGAAACAATACCTTTCACAATATCAGCCCAAGAAACAAAATACCTAGGAATTAATTTAATTAAAGAAATACAAAATCTGTACAATGAAAATTATAGTACTCTGAAAAAAGAAATCAAATAGGATTTTGGAAAATGGAAAGATATTCCTTGCTCCTAGATAGAAAGAACCACATTGTGAAAATGGCCTTACTCTCAAAATTGTTAAACAGATTTAATGCAATCCGTATTAAAAAAATGTCATGAACATATCTCAAAGATCTAGAGAAAACATTACCAAAATTTATTTGGCACCAGAAAAGACCTGAAATAGCAAAGGTAATCCTGGGCAACAAAGGCAAAGCAGGAGACATTAAAACCCTTGGCTTGAAATTATACCACAAAGTTACTGTGATAAAATCAGCATGGTACTGAAAAAACAAACAGACACGAGGATCAATGGAACAGATTAGAAGATGCAGATATAACTACAAACACACTCAACCATTTTATCTTTGACAAGGGGCAAAACATGTTCACTTTAAAAAAGAGAGCCTCTTTAACAAATAATGCTGGAAAAACTGACTCTCCACATTCCAGAAGTTAAAGATAGACCTGGGTTTATTCCCATCCACTAAAGTAAAAATGAATTAAAGATCTAAACATTAAAACAGAAACACTAAATCTCTTTGAAGAGAAAGTAGGTGGAAACCTTAAAGACATAGGGGTAGGAAGACAGCTCATGAACAAAAGTCAAATTGTAGATGAAATACTTCAAAGAATCAACAACTGGAGCCTCCTCTTACTGAGAAGTTTCTGCATGTCAAAAGAAATCACAACAGAGTGAAAAGACAATCCACAAATTTGGAAAATATCTTAACTAATAATCCCTCAGACAAAGGTCTTCTATCTAGAATATATGAAGAACTACAAAAATAAAGTCTCCTAAAGTTAAAGACAAAATCCAAAAATGGGAATCTGAGATGAGTACACAATTCTCAGAAGAAGTACAAGAGGCAAGTAAATACCTGGCAAAAATGATCCACATCACTGGCCATTTGAGAAATGACAATTAAAACAACATTGAGATACCATCTCACCCCAGAAAGAATGGCTATCATAAAGAAATTAACTAATAACAAATTATAGAGGGACTGCAGGGGAAAAAAAAAAACCTTTATCCACTGCAGGTAGAAATGTAGACTGGTACAACCACTGTGGAAATCAGTGCGGAGACTCCTCAAAAAATTAGGACTGGAAAACCCATTCAATTCAGCTACTCTGGGTATTTTCCCAAAACAACTGAAAACATTGTCCCACAGTGATATATGTGCACCCATGTTTACAGCAGCACAATTTGTCATAGCCAAATCTTAGGAGCAACCAGATGCCAATCACCTGAGGCATAGATGAAAAAGATATGATATTTTCATACAATGGAGTACTACTCAGCTATGAAGAAGAAAGACAAACTCAAACACTTCATACTTAAGTGGATGCAACTAGGGGCTGTACTCATAAGTGAAATAAATCAGACCCACATGAGTAAGTATCATATTGTCTCTATAGTGTAAGAACTCAAAAGACAAAATAAAAAACCTGAAAGATATAACAGCTATAGTAAAACAGAATGAAATGAAATTTAAGGATTAAACAATTAGGATGAGAGAAAGGAGAAAAGATAGGCAAAAAAGATGGGGAAGAACATGCAAATGTATATACAGGATGTCTGAAGTGATTGTACTAAAAATTTACATCAGTTTTTTTCAAAACAGCAGTTATTGTATAGAATTTTCACCTTGACTAACTCTGTATGCTGATATCTGTGATCTAAGCAACTCTATCAAGGACAGCAAGGTGTGATAGAAAAATCCATTCTTGAATGTCTATCATCTTGGTCTTCTAAATGTACTGTTTCTAATGTCATATCAATTTTTACTATACTGTCATTAAAATAAATTTTAAAAGCTTAAAAAAGAGAGGTAAGAGCAAAAATTAAGGTTTCTTGAAAGCAAAAGGTAATATTCAATCATATGCCCAAGCTTACATAACTATATCTATTAATCTCAGCAAGATTTGATGATAAAAATAGATAATATATCAACCTTTCTTAATCAGCTATTCTTGATTCGAAAATCTGTAACATATGTATTGCTTTGTTACCCTGTTTCTGTCTTTGCTTTTGATATTTTTGTTATTACTTTTGCTTTTACTTTTCAAAATACAGTAAAATTTAAAAAATAAAGTTCATATTTTTCTAAGTCCTTGCTATTATAAAAAAGAAAATTCTTGGACAAAGCCTTTGCCATTCCTAGAGGAAATGATACAGACTGCCTGGATCCCCAGTCACTCTCCACCTAACGCTGATCTGAGAGCCAAGTGAGTGTCACTGGGATTTACACATGAAAAAGAAACCCGTGCAGGCTCTGCAGCATTAATATACGCTATTATATCTCCACATGAATGTAGGGCTCAAAGTATGTCCAGATTTTAACTTTTTTTCACAGTTTCAAGCAAAAATGGTGGCATCCGAAACAAAAACAAAATAGAAAAAAGTAAGAGCTGGTAGTTTATAATATGAAGTTCTTATTGCCAGGATCCTGTCCACAGTCTCTGATGATGAGCAGGTCTGGAAAAGCAGAGTGGAATCTTTGTCAGTAGGAGGGCACTTTGAGAACACTTTGAGGGTGACATAAGCGTGAGGAGTTAACACCCAACCCACAAAACTCTGCCAAAGTCATTAAAGCTTAACATGGAGAAGAGAGAGACTGTTTCTTTATTTTTACAAAGATATAAAGCATCTCTCTAACAATGAAAAAAGTATTTTATGGTTGTAAAAATCCAATCCATGAGAACAGCAAAACACTTCTAAATTTTTAACTGCCTAACAATATAACTTTAAAATAAGGATATAACTAGAGGGAAAAAACTAATCTTCAAATTGGGGAACTTAACTCATCTGCCATAATTAATAAAAACAGACAAAAACAATTTAGTAAAAAAAGTATAAAAAATAAAAACAATTTAGTAAGAACATGAAAACTAGGTAAATTTGTTGATGGTGGTGTTTATGATCCACAATACAGAGCTTAGTTCTTTTCAAGGACTCCTACTTTATTTTAGGATTAAATAATCAATAAAGGTTAGTATATTTCAAAACACTGAAATACATAGTATATTTTCCGAATATATATTTCTTTCTTTCTCTTGTCTAATTGCTCTGGCTAACATCTTCAGAACTCAGCTGCATAAGAGTGGACTGAGAACATTCCTGTCATCTTCCTGATTTTAGAGTAAAAGCTTTCAGGTTTTCATCATTTAGTATGATGTTGGCTATTAATTTGTAGTAGATAGCTTTTATCAGATTGAGACAAAGACCATCTATTTCAATCATCTGTAGGATATTTTGCATCAGACTTTATCAAATGCATTTTCTACATCTATTGAGAACATCATATGCTTTTTCTCCTTGACTCTATAAATATGGAGAAATCTACTCAATGACTTGGGAATGTTGAACCATCCTTGTATCCATGGGATGAATCATACGTGGTCATGAAGTATGATTTTTTCAGTGATTTGCTACATTCTGTATGCTGATATCTTAATGAGATTTTTTGTGACTACATTCATTAGGGAGACTGGTCTGCAGTTCTCCTTTTTTTTTTTTTTTTTTTTTTTTTTTTTTTTTTTTTTTTTTTTTTTTTTTTTTTTTTTTTTTTTTTTTTTTTTTTTTTTTTTTTTTTTTTTTTGGATCCTTTTCTGGCTTCTGTGTCAGGGTAATGCTTGTTTCCAGAATGAATTGGAAGTACTGCCCCCTTTCAATTTTATTAAAAGGATTGAGAGGTAGCAGCATTAGATGCTTTCTAAGTTTCCTGTAGAATTCAGCAGTGTATCCTTCAGGACCTGGGCTTTAAACTCTCAACTTTTTAAAAGTCAAATAATATGTGCTTAATAATATATTTACTCAAAAAGAAATTATACAAGACATACCACAAATTCTAAGGTATAAATAAAGTTATGCTTTAAGGTAATTGAAAGCTTTAGTGCATCTATAACAAAACAAAGTAGAAAACAGTGACATAAGTGTTCATATTAAAAAGTTAGGAAAAAAAGAAATTAACAATGCAGAAGATAGAAGTAAAATAGAGAGGAGAAAACAAAGGTACAATAGACAAACTCAACCAAAACAAAAGTAGGTGGTGGTGCACACCTGTAATCCCAGCACTGAGGAGGCTGAGACAGGAAGATCAGTATGAGTCAAATGCTTTAAAAATATTGATGTATCACTAACAAGACTAATTTAAAAGAAGTGGAACTCATATATATTACCTGTATCAGGAAAAAGATGTCATTAAAAGTCTAACAGATATTTAAAATAGTTATCATATAGCATTATAAATACTTTCCTATATTTACATTCAAAAATTTAACTAAGCTTGACAGACCTACAAATGTAAAAATGCAACAAAAAGGAAACAATGGATTTTAAAAATTGATGTATATTTTGTTAAAGAAATGTGTCAAAAATCTGGCCCAAAATAAATATCTTGAATTTTTTCACAGGTAAACTGACTCATCTCTATGAGGAAGAATAGTGACAAATTTAAATGCTTTTATAGAGCCAGAGACATAGCTCAGTAGCATAAGCACCTGCCTGGCAAGTGCAAGGTCCTGAGTTTGATCCCCAGTACACACACACACACACACACACACACACACCAATGAAATGCTTTTGTAGAAAAGGGAGGGTCTTTTCTCGCATGTATTTTGATCTAAAATTTTTTTGTGCAAAATTTTGAAAAGAACATTGTTAAATGAAAAATAATAGAACAAAGTCTATTATGAAAACAGGAACAACACTAAAACTACCAAAGAATATGCTTTAGTAGCATATAAAAAATAGAGAATTACATGGACAATTTAATTGTCCAGCCAGGAGTGGTTACTATTAGAAAAATAAATTCATCTTTTTCAAAAAATATAAAAAGAACAAATCAATAGGTTCAAAAAAATCTATTGAGCATCCATTTATGATTTTCAAAGGTACAAGCAAAAGAGCCAGCGAGATAGCTCAGCAGACTAAGCACCAGTTTCGGCAAGCTCAGAGACCGCAGTACATGTCTGGCACCACATGCCATGCCAGAGCCACCCACAGGCTTGCTGAGCAGGCACGAGTCTGAGTGAGGGCTGGCACAAAAGTTTCCTGACAGTGTGAACCCATTCCTATCAATTTCACTAGTGGGAAAATTCAACCCACATAAGTAAATGTAGACCGGGGACCCAGGAGGGACTGATGACTGGAGGCTTCTGGCTTCTGAAATAAGATGTTTGGAAAGTAGGCCTGTAAGTGTTTACCTCATAAAACACATCTCCTAGACACTTACAACTTATTCATTTTTCTTTTTTTTAGAACAAATCTATTTATTGAATTGAGACATTGTAGTGGTATGTCTATCCTATTTCAATTACACAGATACAAAAAGGTTGCTCATTTGTATCCCCTTTTGTGTTTTGTTTTATCAGAGAAGGTATTCCATTGCCATTTAAATATTATAGGTGCATGAGTTCAGCAAAATATTACAATATGGTCCACTAGTCCATAATAGCAGAGAGTTTTCTGTAGGACTTGCAATGTCAGAAGTTGTTGACTTGAGCCTTTTACAGCTCACCATATTAATATGGCTTTACTTTTTATACCTTTTTATATTTTTCTGCTGGATGGTTAACACCAAGATAAAGTAAGATTGATATAACAAGAAATGTAGCTTTTGTATCTGATAAGGTCAGTCAAATATCCTCAGGATTCATCCTGAAACCCTGTGCCAGTTTGTAGATCTTTTGTCAGTGACAGCAATGTGGATTAGTCACAGCCATTTCTTGACCAATTTGCTCTCTGTGAAAACCTGAAAGAATGTTTTCTCTCCATGTGACTCTCCTTAGGCACACCATACAGCATTGATCACATTCCTCTGTGACACCATAATCTCCTTGTTTAGAAAATTTGGGACACTACTGAGTTCCATGATGTTACAGTATAGGTTCTCCTATGTTCTGAGTCCTCGCTGACCTTGAAAGGCCAAGGCCAAAATGTTGGCTGTCCTTGCAGCCCTTCTTTTTCTCTAATTTTTGATCTGTAAAATTAGGTTGTTAACCCTTCAGAAGAGAATCTTATTGTTATTACTCTACCTAATAGGCAGTTGAGCTTAACCTCACTATCTGTCTGAATATTAATAGGAATAACATGGAACAGGTATTTTCCATCAAGTATTGATATGTTAAACTTTAATTCCCTACAGAATATAAAAAAAATTTAAAAAATAAAAATATTTAAAAAATAAAAATAAACAATTACATATTCTTTCACGGAAGATTAGAAATCTAACCATTGTACCAGGATAGTCCTATGACATTTTTTTCTTGTCTCTTGTTTTATTATCCTTTTCTTAAACAAACATTTACTTGAGAGACCGTATAGCAGTAATTGGTATGTCATAACCAGCACTACGTATTTAGAAGACCAGAATGACAGGAATTCCAAGCATGACCCTACTACTACACATTGCTATCTTCAGTGTATTTGCTTAGTTCACAGGTATCAGCATATATAGTTAGTCAGGGTGAGAATCCTACCAATGAACTGCTAATTTCCAAAACTCTTTCTTTTTTTTTTTTTTTTTCGAGGAACCGGGGATTGAACTCATGCCCTTGCACTTGCTAGGAAAGCTCTTATTTCACTGAGCCACCTCTGCTGCTCTACTCATGTTTCTGTAACTAATAGTATCCAGGAAAAAATATTTGTAAGAATTTAAAACATGAAAAAGAATGCACCTATATACTAATTCATTTGTGAAATGCTTTTGATAAGAGCAAAATATTTTATAACCTATAAAAAAAAGAAATAAAACAGGGACAGAGAGGTAAATTGAATAGTGCTAAGAAGGTAATAGAAACAGCTTATACCTGGGTATGTGTGTGTGTGTGTGGGGGGTGAGTGAGGTGTTACAAGGGCCTGAAGCCTACTGAGAAACATTTCCAGCCCTTTTTTTGATCTTTCATTTGTGACAAGGGCCCTGCAATATCTATGTTCCTAGAGCTGGACTCCAACCAGTGACCCTCCTGCCTTGGGCTTCCAGAGTACTGTCATTACAGACATATATTATACCAATAATCATTTAGAAAATTCAATTTTTAAGACTATTTTTGATAATGAGGAAGACAGAGATTTCAGGAGATCAAATCATCCCTAAAACATACTAAAGAAAAATACAGCACAAAGTGGATCAGAAAAGGAGAAAAGTAATAATATTACATACTTTAAAACAGAAATGAAAAACATTTACATAAAAGATATTGTGATTTCTATTTAGATTTATGCATCAGTGAAATATGTAGACAATGCATAAGTTTACAAAGCTTGTGGGGAGAAAGAAATACAGGAGATAAAGATGAATGATTGTGATCTTAGGAAAGAGAGACAGAAGAATGATAGTGATGAAAAATTACTTTATGTTTAAATAAGGGACAATCAGAATACAAAATGTGACATCCAAAGGTGATGGTCGACAACTTGAGCTCAGATGGTACAAAGGAGAAACGAGAATCTCAAAAGCACTCTGTCTGTAGACATGGGTTTTTAGTGGCCACCATTAATTTTCCTGGGCTCAGATGTAGTCTCGAGGGTGTTGAGTGCTCTGGTGGTCAGGGAGCCCTGCTCGGCATTAACAAATGCACATTCTAACTCATTTCTTTAAGCATAACAGAGATATTTCTCTCACGTTGGTGGGGGATACGTGAGAAGCGGGGCCCTGATGGAGATCGATGGCAGCCTCGGAGAAAAATGTAGATGACGAATTGCTGGCTTCACACCCTGGGCGCGACACCCCCTTGAGCACTTCCTACGACCCCTCTTGCTGCTCTTACACTGTGGGAGGGGTGAATTCTTCTTTACAAACAAAGCTCCTCTCTCAGTGAAGCCTGCTCTATTTCCTTGCATACCTCTTTTGCAAGTAATCTTCTTTAGGGTTCCAGGACCTCAGATATTCAAAGGCTTTTGGTATCATCATGAAGTCACATTCTCCTGTTCTTACTAAGTGATGTTTAATTCTGCTTTACAGTTTGTGATGCTAAAAAATGCAATTTTGAGTTATGCCTTCAAAATAGCATGATTAGAAAGCAATTGCTGTTTCCGCTATGCTTTGAGCATGCACAGTGGATTCTTGCTCTGCTACTGTGGAGGTAAGGTGAGGTAGCTCAGTGCATTCAGAGATGCTGCTCTGAAGTCACCCGGGGCTCCAGAACGCTGCTCCGAATTTAATCTCTATCACCCAAGCTCAGTGATCTGTAGGAGCTTGTTGAGGCTGTGTCTGAGGATCATCAGAGGTAGATTTGGGATTTAGGAGGCAAAATATGGTGCCTAAGGAAGGAGGTGGCATTGTCATGTTCAAACCTGTGGCCCTCACTTAGAGATGGAAACAAATAACTGAGAAAATGACGACATCTGAGCACTAACACATGAGCTTGCTTGCCAAGAAAGAACACACAAAGGGTCCTCAATTTCTGTAAGTCAGTCTAAGTAAATACATGAAAGACAGACAGACAGACAGACAGACAGATAGACAGACAGACAGACGGATAGATTCCGGTCATTCACAATAAATTTCCTCTTCTTAGTAGAAAAATAACTCACAGGATTATTGCATTTTTACTCAGTCATAGCTGCAAAGAATATAATATAGTTACTTTAATCAAGTACTATAGGATATAATTTGAATATATTTTGAAAAAATTAAATTCATGAAAATAAATAAATAGGATGTAAATAATTTGTATAGCATGGATGAAAATTACAAGCTTCAGTAACCACGTAGGACTCCATTTTCTGTCTAAACACCATGAAAGCTAATAGTAAAACTTTATTATTTTACAAAACTACATTTCTTAATTACATCTTTGTTCCTACATTCAAATAATCCTGCCAAATTTATGAGACACCATGCAGGGAAAATATATATATGAAATGTGTGTGCATTTCCAAAGTAACAAGAACTACATGGAAAGCTCTTGAAAATATTTGGAAATGTTTTATAAGTTGCTCTAGTGTCAGTAGAAACTAAACTATATTTTCACTTTTGCTATACTTAGAAGAGACACTGGGAATAATACACCAGTTCCTATGGATAATCCCATAAAAAATTTAAAATCTCTCAACATAACTATCCAAGATTCACATCTTCCATGAATTTATATTCATATGTACATGTATACTTTATATGTACTTTTCTTTAAGCTCTGTTTAGAATGAAGTTCTGTTTCTGAAAAGCAAAGGAAGTGGCACATTTTATTGTTGGCCCATAAGCAAGGAGCAAGGCATAAAGCCACTGAGTTTATTGAAATGTGGAACACATTTTCCCTAAGTTCTTTAAAGCCATTCAACTTGAGCTTTAGCTGAACGGAAGGTAGAATGTCATTTTAAAGCACTATTTTTTTTGTCAATCTATTTGACCATGGTTTCTTAAAATGCTGCTTGGAATTCTGGCCTGTTGAGCAAGTATTTGCAAAACAGTGTGGACTCTGCTCATTCACAACAGATACTTAAGAGCCAGATATCTTCATGGCAAAAAGAGCAAAGTTTATGTTTGCTTTTGTTTTACTAAAGGACAGGTGCTGTCTAAAATACCCTTTATGTTAAAGGTAATATTTGAAGCCTACTTTAAATTGGCAATCTCAATAAATTTTAAATAATGTCACTTATAGTACTATCTAGCTAATTATGCAGCATATAACATTAACCTTATATCATCATGTTGGTACTTGGCAAACTGTGAATTATTGGGCTGTTACCAAACATAGAAAATCATTAAAGACTTAGTAACTGTTTCAGTTTTAGGTTGCTAAGTACCCAATAGTGCTGAACAGATAGGAGATACTTAAGGAATATTTTGCAATTGTGATATTTTATGATTTGCTGAATCTTGGGAATACACTGACAAATGTCAAAGAATCTTTGACATGTTCCTGGTCCAAATAGATCTAATAAAAGGCATTTAAGTGTGCCTTTACAGAATACACAAAAATAACAACAATACAAATTATGCTAAATTCTTCTCCTTATGTTAAAATGAAACAGAAAAGTTGACATTTCAAAAATTCTTCAATTGGTTTATAAAAGGTAAGGCTTTATATGTAGAAAGAGTAATTTGAAAATCTTATATGGAGGGCCTGGCAGACAGCTCAGTGGAGTAAAGATGCTGCTTAGGCAGACACAGGAACTGGGCTTTGATTCTCTACACACCATGCTGGCCCTCTGTCCGGGGCATACTAAGAGAGCAATTGAGACTGGGCGTGGTGGCACTTGCCTGTAATCCCAGCAGTTAGGAGGCTGAAAATAGGAGTATCACTATGAGTCTGATCTGTGTAGTGAGACCCTGTATTAAAAGCATAAAAAATAAAATATTATTTAGAATATAATTTTCCCTTGTACTATTATTTGCAAAAGTTGGTGAAATATATTCTAGCAAATTGCATCTTATATTTACAGATTATAATCACAGCTATTAAACGTACAGACTGTAGTTTACATCTATTCTTCCTGAATATAGGAAAGCCTCTTGTAATCTTCATTATGTCCAATTTATAAATATTACTTCCATAATGGCTATAAAGAACCAATAAAATAACTAATGTTTATTGTACAACTGTTGAATTGTGGGTAGTTCCACACCAGGCAAAAAATCCAAATGGCTTAATGAAAAGTAGTGTAACTTCAAAAAGTTATATTTATCTAAAAAAAAAACCCAAATTAAAATAGTTATTAGAAGCAGTTGAAAGTAGACAGGAACTGAAGCTGTGCTCTGCAGTCTTGGCTATTATATTATTATTGCAGGGTCCCATAGGCAATCTTCATATGTACTGTGCATCCTGGATCTTTTTGATTCTTTTGTCCACACTCCAACCTGCTTGGTGAGGAACTTTCAGCCAGGAAAGATTTATGGAGCTCCCACTAACAGGGTCAACCCTGTTTTATCACCAGAGGCCTGCTTTGTAAGAATAATAACATCCATCTACCTCTCTGTTGGGCTCATTCTCTTGGCGTCAACATTTTGTGTTTATCTTAACAACCGATGCACACTCAAGGTCCCTAGTTGAAATGAATGTGTTCAGCAGTTCTTCTAGGCACGGTAGCCCTGGCTCCCGTGGGCTGTCAGCCTGATGTCACCTATGTTAATGGACAGGTCGCAGTGTTTACACCTTTCCGAAAGGCAATAGCATCTGCATTTCGAGATGAATATCATAAACTTCAAGGAAGAGAATCTGTAATAGCATAAGCCAAAATATTTCTATACGATCATAAGTAATTACATATAACTATAAGTTAAAGCATTTCAGATAACCAAAAATATTAAAAATAAGTAACAAGTGAAAATATTTTTTAGAAGTCAATTATTTTTAGAATGTAATGTCTATAAGCACAAGACTCTGAACTGAAAGACTGCTTAACACAAAAATACTTAACACTACGCCATCCCATGATCTTTGTTCTTCATTTAGAAGTCATCCACAAGCCCTTTGTTTTCAATATTGTTTTTATAAAAGTAGACTCCTGAGTTGTAAGTGCTACATACATGAAATGCGAAAAACTCACTCATCTTTAGCAATTTAGCATATTGGATATTTCTTAAATCAATTTTTAAAGTGTTCTTATGAAATTTTAATAATTTGGTTAAATCATTAGTTTTCCTTTTTGGTAGTATACATTTGTAAGATTTTGCAAATCATTTTGAGATTTCCTCTTGGAAAGGAATGTGCATAAAAATCCAAAGAAATGTTCAATATTTTATTGTAATTGCATAAAGTAGTTCTTTCTCTAAGATCCTTCTTAATAACCTGAATCCCCTGTGCTATGATGAGAGAGGCTTTTCATGGGTATTTGGCCAAAAGTTGTTTTTTTTTTTTCTTTCTAGAGTTAATACTCCCACTCTTCTTCCTTAAGTGTCTTGGGATTTTTCACATCCGCAGTGCAGACAGGAACTTGGTTTTATGCCTCAAGAAAAGAATGGATCTTTTTTCATATAATGATCTGCAGCGCAATTACCAAAGAAAAAGTAATATTGTGTGCCATAAACTGAGCAATCTGCAAGGAACATTTTAGTAATAGACAGTTCTAAATGCAGAGCACATACGGAATTTAAATCATGTGAAGAGGAAAATCAATACGAGAAAATAAAAATTTATCCCACTATTTCACATATAAAACAATGTTAAAGGAACAAACAGAATATCTATTGTGTCTCCTGGACCACGAGCTCCTCATTAACCCTTTTTTAAATCCACAATTTAAAAATCAAATGCTAGAATACACTTAAATTCAGTTAGCAATGACTTATGCTGATAAGATTAGCCATAAGTACTAGTTAGTTCAAGAATCAATATTTTCTTAACTCTCTTTTATGCCAAGTGAAAGCCTAAAGGAACTATTGGCTAGCTTGGGATCTGTAAATCTAGAAATCTTGTCATCTTTGTAATTGGGATTACAGTGACATGACATTCCATTCATTTCTCAGTCTCTGAATCAACAAGGATGTATCAAACATTTTGGAAGATAGAGTGCTAAGAGAGAAAAGATCTCTGCCCAGTAGCAGCTCATGGAGGAAGGGAGACAAAAACATGAGCGATCCCTAAGTATTCACTGTAGCATGGGCAAAACTATGGGAAGGGCATGGGAAGTCGGACATAAATGGTCCTAGGGATGCTCTCAGGCCCCAGAGGCCCTGTCAGCACATGATGCAGTGGGCTCACACTAACCTTCATTCGATTTGCTCTCTATTAGTTAGGAGCTGGAATATATGTGACTTCACTCATGTCTTTTATTAAACACTTAAATTTAAATATAGTACGGATTATGTGTCATACCACAAAGCATATTAGCCTGTTCAATACAATTCAGCATATGAGTGACAGAAAATAAATTACCATATCCTATGACCAAAGAAAAACAACACAGCCCCAGATAAAACACCAAAGATAACACAAACCATTACGTAGAAAATTTTAAAACACTGGATTCACTAGTGCACGCAAAACTCATTCCTCTGCATTCCTGGTCACCGCAGTACACATCAAAGACAATCAAATAGGCATGAAAAGGAAGCATTCTTTCACTGTCTTTCTATGATAAGCTGTACCTCTTCATGGAGGGAGAAGATAGTTATTTTATTCATCTTAAAATCATAAATCCGTCACTTTTCAATTTGACAGGGGTAGTATAGCTTTTGTTCATATTTCACACTAACATTCAATTCATTTAAATAGATTTTTTTTCTGCCATGCTGGAGCTCATTTTCAGGCCCTTCTACATGCTAAATCAATGTGTTTCATTGCTGGGTTACATACATAACCCCAATCACTTAATCTTGCAAAGAATAAATATATTCACTATACTTGTAGAATAAAGCAGAGGGCAAGCCAAACTTTGCCCACCAGGACCTTGCATGGTACAACTTCCAGTTATAGCAGTATTAATACATCATAACCATAGAGACCTCTCTATTGTGTAAGGAGAATTCAAACACAGCCATCTCTCTGATACTCATACCAGGCATGTAAATATGATCAAGCACATTTCCCGTTGGTGAAGTGACGTATGACAGCTGGGACCTGGGTATCAAAAAGTTGTTTACTGTTTTGTACAATCTACTTCATTTCCAAGATAAGGCAAAACCTCTCAGCATGATCAGTCAATTGACATGGCTTATTCAAAAATGGACTCTGGATTCCAATCTTTTCTGGTACTTGAAACTTTTGTGATTGCAAAACAAATTACAAACTTATTGAAAGCTACAATAGGTGGTTATGCACCAACTGGGATAAAAAAGACCTCACTTCAATTTCTCAGAAATCTCCACTAATATGTGAAATGTGTCAAAAATCCCAAACTCATTCATTGTTGCTATCAATCCAATTTGGCTTTGAATGCATCCACTTTATCTGCCAACTTAAACACAGTTATTTCTTTCCCTGGAAGTAGCAGATTTAGTTCAGTGAACAGGTCCAGTATGTTAGATATCATGTAAGGGACTGTTTTTTTTTTTTTTCTAAAAGAAATCTCTCTAATTCCTTTCATATATAAAAGAATCCTCTGGACAGTAATATACTTTTAGATAGCCAGGATCACTTCTGTATGTAAAAGATGTTGTGTGCAATCTGTGTGTCTCTTCTTAAGGACCTGAGCAAACAAGACATGAACTAAGGATCTGTACTTGAATGTAGCAGACAGATTTAACTGTATCTTCCAAGATGTGATTAAGATCAGGTAATATTTTCCAGCTAGCCAGTCATTTGTAATGGCTGAGACAATTCATGGACTTGCATGAGTAAGCAATGTCTTTGACCTGAGTAGTCAAACCAGAAAGCCATCCAGTTTAGTAACCACTCTACCTGAGCATATACTTACACAAAATTACCTATTCAACTTTCATGATATTTAATCACTTAAAGACTTGAATGTTTATGCAGCTGAAGAGCATGTGGGCACAGAAGCATGTATGAAATATTATTATGCTGATCCTAAAAGATACCGCACAGAACCCAGAAATGTTGCCTTTTTAACATAAGTAGACTGGCCAACCTGGATTTTGTACTACAGTGAATATCATATTAAACATCTCTAATAATTGTGCCTCCATATCCTTTGCTATTTCTCCAGTTCATTTACATATGGTGTTGTTCAACAGAGGATGTTCATGTCTGAACAGCAGCCTCCTCACAATTCATGACAAATGTCCATAGCAGCAAGCAGCACTAACTCCTCCAAGTAGTCACTGAAAGTGATACTCTCAGTGTGAGCTCATTTGATGATGTGACGACCTTCAGGAACTATTTATATTCTTCATGCACAGGTTTTCTTTTTTCTTCTTTCAGAAAATTTCAAAGACTTGTCTTTTTATTTGAGAGTGCTCAGTCTCTAAGTTCAAAGCAGTTTTAAGATTGCATAGCTTCTTTTGAAATGCTTCATCTTCCATGATGAAATATGAATGTGAACTACTTGTTGCAACGAACCTGAATTTTAAGAAAGACTCACTATTTTCTTTTAAATGAAGCTTTCTTTTGGTTGACACTCTTGGAGTATTCTGACATTGCTTTATTTTTTCCTTAACCCTTTTCAAAGAATTTCTCTAGTGATAATTGTTTCTTACTCATTTTGACTAAGCTTAGCTAGTGCATTCACCAAAAGTATGGCTGAGGCAAATGCACAGTGCAGGAAAGAGACATGGAGAGAAGTAGTTAAAGAAATGTCCGGGGTGTGCGTGGATTAAAAGAAACATCAAATTCTGATGCGAACTCTACCACCTGATGCAGCAGTACAACTCAATGCTCACTATAAATTCTGCTATTGGATGCAACTTCATCGTCATTTGCCATTCACAGATAGGACTTTAATATGAGGATGTAAACCATTGAGTTATTATGGTCTCTATTCAGTCAAATTTTTCTGCTACTGTTGATGTCTATTTGCAGCCCCTCCCCCGGTGCTCACATCTCTGCCTCAGCTCCATCTCAGACCATCAAGCAATAAAGTGCACAGCTTAGATCCCTCACACACGCAGTTCACTCTTGGATTCGCACTCCCGTGAGACTGTGATGCCTCTGCTCATCTGCTAGGAGGTAGAGCTCATGTGGTGATAGGAACAAGGAGAAAACATGACAAATACAAATGAGGCTTTGATTCCTCACAAGCTGCTCACTTCCTGTCCTGTGGCCTAGTTCCTAACAGGCTCCCTCATGGCCCAGGCACTGGGAAACCCAGGATGAGGCTACTACACAGGCTAATCAGGCTAATGACAACTTCCTTCAAGCTGTAGAAGATCATTTTTAAACTGAGTATAAAAAGAAATAGTAAATGCATTCACTGGCAGTTCACTTGCTCTGACTTTCTGCAA
Source organism: Ctenomys sociabilis (assembly GCA_004027165.1). Lineage (NCBI taxonomy): Eukaryota > Metazoa > Chordata > Mammalia > Rodentia > Ctenomyidae > Ctenomys > Ctenomys sociabilis. Next base: position 31,013 of record PVKA01006760.1, on the reverse strand, counting down.
GGGGACCCTAAGTTTTACAAAGGCAAGAAAAGTAATATTTGAAATCATAGTTTCCATGTTTTGTTTATAGGGGCCCAGTGCCCTGACAGACAGTTATGTACAGGATCTGTCTGAAGGCACAAAAATTACAAACTCAATGTTCACTGTTTCAACATGGTATTATACGACACTTTCTTATATATACTCCCAAAGCTAAATCATGAACTTTCCAGTGAAAGTTTCAGAAAAGATAGAAGAGCTCACAGTTAATTGTCAACACAACTCACTGGGTTGTTTAATTTGGTCCAGATTCTCTCTCTGTCTTTCCTCTCTAGGTCAGAAATATACACAGATGCACATATAAATACATTAAGTTCTTTTTGACCATTTCATGGCAAACATGGAGATGCCATGTCATTCTAAATCTTTAGTGTATTTGTCCAAAGGATAAAGACATTGAATTATAAAGTCCCACTACAATTTTCAAAATGAGGACATGGTTTTTATTGATATTTAATTGTGATGTGCATTTTTTATTTCATCCTCAATGGCAAATCAACATTTTGGAGTTTAATCAGTGAGTCTCACGACATCATGTACCTTTAAGATCTGGCATACCATGCCTAGTAGAACTAAACAAATATATCATGACAACATTCTTCAGTCTGAAAGGGCTTTCAGAAAGCACCCCTCCACCAAATTTCAATTTGGAAATGGATGCTGATCAAAGCAAAAACACAAGGGGTTTAGGATATTTGAGTACAGCTATTCACAGGCCATGGGATAGGTTATGTTGGAATGCAATACGAGATCTAGTGCATTACAGTTGATTATATTCATGCTACAATTAAAGTAATTACTTCAGCCTAAATTGATGCACTCTAAATATGCTTAATGAGTAAAATGAAAATGTGCAATTATAGTATAAATACGTGAAATGATATTGCAGTGTTTATATGAATTACCCCATGTCAGCTGAAATAGCTGGACTGAACACTTAAATAAATGCCCAGCAAACTTGCTCACTTCCTCCCTAGCCAAGGTGCTCCTGGAAAGAAACAACATGGGGAAAACATGCTCAGTGTGGTTGGTGGTTTAAGCTGAGAAAGTTGCCTTTTTCCTGATTCATTTGTTGATTACATAAGAAAGTTGCTAGTAGTGAACAGCAAATGCAAAATACATAAAATCCTTATGTACTACAGAAAACATCTTGAATGGAGAATTGCACTTGTGCACTTGTGCACAGATATAATCTACCAGAATGAATACAGTGTCCTAGAGAAAATAACAGTGAGATAAATATTCCTTTCCCCATGTAAGTCTATTGTTGATTTTTTCACAAATTGCCCTGATAGGCCATAGTCAAAATTATAAACCAGTGCATCTGATAAACCTGGACCTATGAAAGCTCATCATGTTAATGTATTATGAAATGTGAGTCTTTGTTCACTTGCTTTAGTCAATAACACTCAGGGCAGAGTGTTTCTCACCCACGTAAATTGAAGTTCATCGCTTGACTTTGCTCACCTTCATGCATTTTGGTTGGTTTTTCAAATTTTTAAAATTCCATCACCTCAAGTCCCAGGACCCAGAAGGCTTTGGTTACTCCCTTGGAGTTATAAAATTTCTCTTCCTCTTCTCAGCTGGTCTTAGGCTTGGAATACCCAACAGAATCTGGCATTTTTTCAAACACTGTCCCCAGCCCTTGAAGTATATGCTCCAGTGTATTCAAAGATAAGTCAATCCATGTGTTTTTGATTCTTCTACTCATATGTCATCAAAATATCATTTGCTTAGATTTATTCTATGCTGAAATAGTCTTTCTGAACTATTTCATACCCCATTGCCCTTTAACAAGGGAAAGGAGATTCTGTAAGCCTTATGAGGCAACTGAAGAGGAAAAGTGATTTTTGCTTTAAAATTCCTATGGATCATAGCTTCCCATAGTCCTATTTTTAAACAAATTTCAAAATGTCATAGACTAGGTGGCTTAAATAACCACCACTTGTTCCTCATAGTTTTTGTGATTGAGCATCCATTTTCCAGGTGCATTTGATAGTTGATGAATCCCCTCCTCCTGGTTTATACACTAACACTTTTTTAACTTCCACTATACAAAGATTTCAGCTCCCTTGAATCACTCTGTTTTGTTAAGCAGACAAAAGCACAGTGAGAAAAGATACTGGGCGCAGAATGAAGGAATGCCTGGTCCACTATCAGGCAATTTGGTCACTGAATGAATGGTGGTTGGCTTTGTGCATCAGTCTGGGAGGGTGTGCTGAATGAAATCAGCAAGATCTACAAAATGAGAAATTAATACATTTCAAATAGCAAGAGTGTACACAGGAAAAAATAGGGTGCTCAGCACATACTATAAAAGAAATTGATTCCCAGAATTCATGGTTCCTTTCCTGTAATATGATTGTATGACTGGTTTAACTTGTTGGAATTGAGGTTGCAGAACTAGGAAGAGGATAATAATATTCTACCTACTGAATTGCGGTGAGGAGCATGGATAAATTAATAGATGAGTGATAAAGCAAATGTAACACAAGATCAACTGTAGAATAGACCTGTTGAGTGCTAATGGAACTAATTATTATGCAGTTTTTCCAACTTTCATAACAGATTGAAAATAAGCATAATAAAATGTTGGTCAAATACTTATTTTTAAAACTTATTTCACAATTAGCAGTATTAGTGATATCATATATTATATGATATCACTAATGTATCACTCCTCAGAAAATATTCATTTGTTCACTTCTTTTGTTCTTTAATAAACTATGGAGTGGGTTCTCAGTACTTTCAAATCCAGTATTTCTTCAATTCCAAGTAGAAAGAAAAAATATTCCCCCAAATCTAAAAATGAACCTGGTATTTAAGCAACACTATCACCTACTAGGGCCCTGTATTTGAATCTCTTTTTCTAGAATCCAAACCTACTGGGCTGAGGAGATAGCTCAGCAGCTTAAGCTCCTGTCTAGCAAGTACAAGGTCCTGAGCTCAATCCAACCACATTTCATTCCTGTTCAGCCCTTTTTTGGTTGTGCCATTTTAGGATGCACTTGGGAAGAAAAAGCAAGCAGCTTCAAATAGGGGACTGTCCTCCTCACTTCCTTGTCTCCTTCATTCCTGAGAACAGTCACCATTATCGAAGAGTAAATTACTTTTGCAGCAATTTCAGTGTAGGAAATTATTATAACAATCCCTGACTTATAATTAATATGAGTTAAACAGTGAGCCCGATGTTGAGACTCTTGCTAAGATTCCATGTTGTAGTCAAATTTTGAACCCTTAAATGAATGACTTCAAAGCCTGAAATTATAATCATTTGTTCACCTTGTCTCCCAAGCCTCAATATATTTTTCTTTCTTCCTACAATAAAATTACTTGAGAGATTATTAATTGCACTTAGTAAATTAAAAACATGGTTTTAAATATGTTAGATTTTAAAGAATTCTCAAAGTGATAATATAAATGTCAAAGAACGAAGGTACTCTGAGCTGACTTTGAGAAGTGGCATGTGAGGTTTCCTTTCCAGGCAGAAAGGATCCCAGAAAAATGTTTCCCTCTTACTTACAGCTTTGACAACTCCTACATGGTCAAAGTGAGAAAACAACTAGTCAGGTAAATTCTCTTTTTTCTGCATCAGGTAATGGCCCATCTGACTAGTTGTGAAATGACCCACAGTAGTATGGATATTTATTTATAGCTTTGCTAAATTAGTAACACGTGACACCAGGTTGCCTGGTGACTAATAGCTAACATGAACGGTCAGGATTCTTGTCTCAGGACTGAGGTAGCTTGTTTGCTTTATAGACACTGAGGCCTAGTCCTGCTTTCACACTTTTAACCAATTTCCAGCTTCCATGACTTCCATGACGTAGCTCCCTTTTTTGTTTTGTTTTGTGGGTAATGAGTCTTCTGTTGCAGTTGGAAAGGTCAGCTAAATAATTCTTCTTCTTCTTTTTCTTCTTCTTCTTCTTCTTCTTCTTCTTCTTTCTTCTCTTTCTTTCTTTCTTTCTTTCTTTCTTTCTTTCTTCTTCTTCTTTTTCTTCTTCTTCTTCTTCTTCTTCTTCTTCTTCTTCTTCTTCTTCTTCTTCTTCTTCTTCTTCTTCTTCTTCTTCTCCACCTCCTTCTCCTTCTCTTTCTTTTAAGATATTTGGTTGTTACAGGATCTCGCTGCGCAGCTTGGACATAGTGATCCTCCTATTTTCATTCTCACCAGCGCTGGGATTACAGAAGTATCTCAATGGTGCCAAGTCAGATAAATTCTAATGCACCCATATGAATGCAATTTTCAAATTATTTCTAAAACTATAGATTCACAATGGAAAGAAAGCACAAAGAGACAGACCACTCACAGAATACAGCTTGAATTAAAAATAAAAATAAAAAAAAAGACTTCATTCCGATAATGACGCTTGAGACCTATTTGACAGACAGTTTTCCACAGAGAGGGCAACAGCAATTAACAGATGTACTTATACCCCAGTTCGAAAGAAAAAAAAATTCTCAAAGACTATGTAGTGGCTTCTTAGTCTGTGGTTACCAAAATCGAAAGATTATGAAAGCCAACTTTACACAAAGATTCTTGGGTCCAGAAATGCTTATGGAATAAGACAAGTTAATTTTTAAACCTTGAGAAATCTTACTGTGCAATTTTGATAAACAGCAAATTTGAAGTTCAGTGTCTTAACAAAAAAGGAATATGTTTGAAAACTATTTTTGAGAACAGGCCAGATCTTGCTTCTGCAAGCACAGGGGATCCAGGTGGGATCACCATGCTGAGACAGCGACTTAGACTGGGTGTTATGACGCATGCCTGTAATTCCAGAACTAGGGAGGCTGAAAACAGGAGCATCACTTTGAGTCAGATCTACATAGTGAGACCCTATATGTTATGGTCTGTATCTAGTTGTCCCCCCAAAGCCTCATGTAGGTCGTGGGGCAAACGCTGCTGGAGGAGCAGCAGTGACTTGAGGGGTGGGGCCAGAGAGGTGTGAACCGCTGAACTGACAGCAAACTGCCCCCAGCAGGTGGCAGTCTCTTAGAGGTGTGGAGAGGGTCATCCTGAACGCGGCAGCACCCCAGGCTCTCCTCCAGTGTCTTGAAACCGCCAGTAACTGTGAGCTAGAAAAACCTTTCCTTCCCTCATTCTGAGTGTCTGGCGTTTGTCCCAGCAACGAGAGAAGAATAACTTATACACTGTACTAAATACATTTAAAAAAGAAAGAAAGAAAAATATCTTTGAGGCACTCCATTGTGTGTGATCAATGTTGACCCTCTGCTAAATTAATGTACAAAGTTAACTCAGGTCCTCCAGTGAATTAGTTCAGGTTGATTATGCAGGGTGCATTTAAAGCTGAAGACTAAACTCCTAAATGCTAATTCCATTCAGTGCTATAAAAATTGAAAAACAGAAAACTTTACACAGACTGTTTATTCAAATGAAATAGTTCTGGTTTCTTAGCACTCAAGAAATGAATTGTCAGCATTTCCTTTATGAGTTTTTCATGTAGAAATATGTGATAATGATCTTTCTTTTGTATGTTTTCCAAAAGAGGTAGCTAAAGGAGAAGTTTCACATTTTCCATTCTAACTCTAATTTCTGCATCAGAAAACTGTTGGATGACTTTTTTGGGGAGAGACATTATTCTGCTTATTTGTATTGTCTAAATCATTTGTATACATAGAGGAAAAAGAATGGTTTTTCCATCTTTCGTTTCTGTAGTTTGTTACAGATGAAGAATAGTTTCATTTGGTATGCACAGAATAAAAGAGGTTAGAAGGTCACAAGTCATGTTTGCATAAAGGATTACAGCATCTTTCTAGTCAATTGGAAAGTTAAACTCAGTGATGCACTGACAAAATCAAACCAATGTGCTTTATTTTTTCCCTAGAAAATCTGCAACCCAAATAGCAATCTGGCTTCCTACTCCTTTGCTTAGAAAGTACATTTTGATTTACCACAAGTGTCTAATTTAATCAAAGGTACAAACGCGTAAAGTGTGTCTGGTTCTTGTTTCATGATGTTTTCAGAGCAGAAATGAGAACCAGTGAAAAATGTACTTTCTGAAGACAACTATTGTATATTTTCCCAACAGTGTTTATAAATTTCAAATGTTTTCACTGTACCGAAAATGTAAAAAAGCATTTTCATACTTACATAGGAAGAAAAAAATGCTGATAAAAAATTCATCACTAAAGAATGTATAAAGTTGGAAGAGTAAGAACTGTGTTTATAGTAGAAAATAGGAGAATTCCCAGAGCCACAAGATTCTCATTTTTGTGTTTAAGAAAACAAAAAATTAAAGCTTTGAAAATGCAATTTCTACATAGATCTTTTCTAAGAAGACTGTTACTGAGTAAACCATCTAGGTAGATAAAAACATCAATACAACATATATGTTCCCATTTTCCTGTCTGTAGCTAATTTTGAGGGTAATGAAAATAAAGCTCTTATCACACTGCAGCCTTCCTGTTAAAGCAATTAAACTTCACTAAAGATGAATTTTTTTCAAAAACAGCCTATTGATACCTTTGTTTCATGTGGGTGTTCCACATTGTATAAAATTAAGCATTACTTTGAGACAAACCCTTTCTTCTGCATACATATAAAAATTTTAACGTACAGGATCACTCTTCTGACCAACTAGAAATGTTTTTAACCTTCTACCGTACTTTTGTGAAATTCTATTTTCACTTACCAGGCTGAGCAATACTGGAAACTGTAGTAACATACATACATTTTTGGACAGAATACAAGAAAATTGGAACTTTTATACAATGCTTACGTATATAGAAAACAGATCAAACATTTTAAGAGAGCTTTCCAATTACCATTGAAGCAATATTGACTTTGCTTTTTCAGATGTCTTTCGAAAATAGTAGGTATATACTACCAGAAAACAATAAAGACTACAGGAAAAAGACCATGTATTACAAAGATTGATCTAATCCAAAAAAACTACCTGCATAAGCTATAATATATCTCACAATGTATTCAGCAAGTGTAAAACACAATGAGGAGTATTTCTATAGGGTGCTTTAAAATGATCTCCAAGACACATTTCTCAAGGAAAAACCAAGCTTCAAAATTATACTTGTCATATGCAATTTTGTGAAGGAGTAATAGCATTATTACTTATTTACCTACACATACAGGCATATACATGAGCACACTCTCTCTCTCTCTCTGTCCCTCTTTCTCTGTCTCTCTCTATCTCTGTCTCTGTCTCTGTCTCCCTCTCTCTCTCTCTTTTTCTCTCTCTCTCTTTTGTTCCAAAAAGGAATCATGGATCATTGAAATAGGAATTATCAAAACTATTTATGTAGACTGAAAGAAATGAGGGGCAATATACATACTTACTGAGGCTATGAAAACAAATTCTCTGAATATCTCATTCTCAAATTGTTGCTTTGGATGCAAAAGTCTAATTAGAAAGCCACATTATAAGATGTGAAGGATGGCCGGGGTCGAGTGGCCTGATCTGCCTAGCTAGGCACATGGCCTCTTCCCCCCTCTGGGCTCCATGTGCATCCCTCCTGAGGCTGCACCCCTGTTGGAAGAGGACTACCACACCCAACAGGGGAGACTGGTCCTCGGTCAAGAGTATGTGAGGAGCTGTGCTCTCCTTCTAGAACCTCCGAACAAGCTCTCAAGAAAGCAAGCTTAGGAATTGATAAGCATCTTCTAGAAACTGGGAATAAAATGGGCTTAACTAGATATTATATTAATAAAATACTAGAGAAGTCTTAATTCCAGTGAATTTAAACAGCATAGTTTGAATATTTATCTCAAGAGAAAAATATACAAATGACAAGAAGAGACACAGAGTAATAAGAAATTACATTAATTACCTTTATTTTTTAGAAAATGCAATGGAGTAAATACTTACATAATGTCATTAGGACCCATATTTTTTAACATGAAAAGATTTAAAAACAGTAATAAAAGAAGTGAAACCCTAGACATTTATTTTTATTTATAAATATCAATATAAGTTTATTAGGTTTGCATGAAGCACATGTGTGTACATGTACTTTTTATTTTTATAAAACACTATATGTACAGAAAAGACTTAAGAATTGTACAACAAAGTCTGATAAACAGTATACAAATTCCCCAGATTGGGCTGGTGAGATAGCTCAGTGGACAAATCACCTGCTAAGGTAAGCACAGCAACTGGGGTTTGATCCCCAGCACTACATGCCATGCCAGCCCTGCTCTGGGGTGTTCTGGGCCAGCCCAGAGTCCATGTGTGGTGGCCCAGTTCTGTAATCCTAGCTCTGAGGAGGCTGAAAACAGGAGAAACACTATGAATCTGAGCTGTGTAGTGAGGCCTTGTACCAGATAAATAATAACAATAATAGTAATATCCACAGATTTCTTTTATTTAAGTGAAGAAAAATATTCAGTATCTACTTTGCTAAACATATCAGCAAGCAATGACAGTGCCCTAGGCTTGCATGCTTCCAACCTGGAATCCCATGTACCACTTTCTACAAACGTGGAACACTTCAGAAACTAGCATGTGATCTTTGTATACCATGGACAATGAATGAAGCCTAGATGTTTGGAAAATTAACTGATTTTCAGTTTGAGTGAGAAAACATTTACAATGCACTTGAGAGAGCTCATCTTGCCTGGAAGTGAAGAGTGCAGACTACTAAGATCATATCAAGGTGCCACAAAATATTTGGAAATGAAACGGAATAATGACTCTAGTACTGTAGACATGGAAAGCACATCTGTGCGAGTCCACAGTGTCGAGTTCCTTTTACATACTCCACCAGTGAAATGTTATCATTGGCCACTTTCAGTAAGATACCGCTTCTTTGTTCTGAGAATTAATACATAATGGAGAAGAACTAAGCATCTGCTCCACACTTTTGAAACTAGCTAGTTAACTAAGTGTACAGTGGAGGGGAAATTTTTCTCCACATGCCTTAAAGGAGGAGAAATGATAGACTTAGAAAATGGCTACTTTGTAAGACCTTAAAGAATCATGAATGAAGACCACCACCACTGGATGCTAGTACCCGGCTTTAGAGTCAGTGTGGCTGGATTTTCAGAATGGATGGCACAACCGAATACCAAGTACAATATGGGAAGATAGAAAGACAGCACCAAATTCCAAGTAGTTTTGTATTCCCTATCACACAAAATTCAATTTGAGCTTAATCATTTCTCTGCAGCCATTTATGACTTTCAGGAAATGTCAAGATAATTCTACCAAATACATGTAAACATGGGAACTTATTCAGTTAAAATGATAACAAATGACTTGACAGCAGATAAATGGCAAAAGCAAATGCATGTGGTGGGTGTTATGTCAACTTAAAATAGCCTCTAGATCCAGTAAATTCACTGTATTATCTTTTCTTTGCATTATAATTTAAACAATTAACTGTCAGAAAAGCGCAACATGTTTAGCACGTATTATTCACAAGTTATAAATGATAATGGAATTGTGTTAAGGCAAAAGTGTCATAGTTACAAAATGAAGAACCACAGTGCAGCTTGATGCCTGTGATTGGCTTCTCAACATTTCAGGCAAAAAATTATATACTTGTGAAAGTGAAATAGGATGGCAAAATGCTGGTGATTTTGAAGCCAGGTTGTGAACTCTGGTTTATTGTAACATTCACTCTACTTTAGTGTATATTTAAAATTTTCTTTAAGAACACTAGAAGAGCAAATCATAAAATACAAGGCCAAAAGGCTCAATTACTTTAATGAGTGGTTTTGCAACCCATCAAATGAATGTGCAGGTATCCATTGTTAGGTCTGAGGAAGGAGGACAAAGGTGGTAAGGAGCTATGGTAAGTCACAAGATGGTGTTGATACACTGGGGAGGTAAGGAAAGCAGTGTCAACAAGATGTGATTCTATAAACCAAGACTAGGTTTAAGACCAAATTCTACCAGGAAGTAGAATTTAACAAAATTCTACTGCAATTTAACCAAAGAATAGAAAGCAACAGAACAAAAAGAAAGTCACTGTCAAATTTTTGATCTCTTGAGGTGTAATATTCTGAGAATAAATGCTACCTATGAAAATAGATCAAAATAATCTATCAAGGAACCTTACTGGTAGCAGAACTTTTTCTATTCTGGTGGTTAAATGAAGTCTATATTCAACGAATATTGTACATTTTTTTTCTTTAAAAATGGATTTCATCATAACTCCCCAGGAATATCTGCCCTAAAATCAGTGCCAGAGACGGTGTGGTGTTTCAGGTCTTGCCGCTCATAATCTAAGCGCAGAGCTCAGCTTTTGTGCAGCAGATTCTTCTCCTGCTCTGCTCTTGCCACACATTTTCTCATCTGTAAAGTCGTTAAAACAAATAATCACTTAGTGTTCTGTGATTGACAGTCTGCAATGAGATGCCTCACGTTTATTTTTTCTCACCTCTCCAGAATTTTCTGATCCTTTGCATGATTTCAGACGAAATGAGACCACTGGCCATGGTGATGTCCTTCCTCCTTCATTTCTAAGCATCCCTTCACCCACTACACCCCTAGCGCCCCCGCCGAGGATCCTCTCCCTCCCCGTCTCCCCCCAACGTGCCCTGCACACAAGTGCCAGAGGCACAAGGCTGGACAGCAATTTATAGCCATATACATAGCCCCTGTAGACTTAGAGAAAGAGACAATTTAGAATAAACAATGGGCCTCTTAAACATTCTCAAAGCCACGGTTCTCACCGCACAGGGCCAGTTCCTCAACACAGGGCCAGTCCCCCCGAGACTTATGGGGGCGTTGCAAGTCTGGCTAACATTTGCATCCCGTGCTGCCTCCTCATAAAGCGCACTCTCATCTCTCCCCTGCACTCTGTAAAGGACACCCTAGGAAATGCCAGGGCAAATTAGTTGAAGGAATAAAGGATGAACTGCAGAAAGGAAGAGTTTGGTTTGGAAACTAAGGAAAAGTATATACATGATAGGCACATGGAAAAGAAAAAAACACAATGTGGAAAGCAGAGCAAGCAAATATATTAGTGAAAGAAAAAAATAATCTTTTACTTTTAAAAGTTAGTCACTAATGGGTTGGACTGCAAAAGAGAAAAGTGAAATTAATTAATATGGACTATATTTCTCTTTAAATTTTTTAATGTGGATTTTAAAGCCTTAAGTACCTGTGATGAAATTGTCTCCACACTTAAACAGGTTTCTCATGGTCCACTAATACAGGCTCACACTGAGGTGCCCTGAAAGATCATACTTACTGACTCCTTCACACACCTTCCTTGACCTGTCTGCTTTAGTACTGTAGGGCCACCACCTCTGTCATCAGCTTTAGATCTGCACTGATTCCCAGACACAGCACAACTGAGAGCCTGATAGCCCCCACTCCTAAGCCATTCACTCCGTCTCTCATTTTATTCATTCATTTTCTTCAGTGGAGGCCCAGTCCGCACCAACTCTTACGTGGAGAAGGTACGTGAGTTAGCTGGGGACAGAGATGCTTGTCTAACCAAGAACTGGTGTTAACCAGCATTGAGTCATTTAATGCTCATAGTCACCTTGCTAGGGAAGTTTTATTGATGAAGATGGTAAGATGCAAAAAAGATAAACACATTCTCGTGGGGCACAAATTTGTTAAGTGGCAGAACAGAAACTTTGGCTCAGGTTTTCTTATTCTATATACTATGTACTAATTGAGTGATAAACATATTTCAATAATGATATGGCCCAAGTATTATATTTTAATACTATTACAGTAGACTTAGTAATGGAAGCACCTTTGATTTGTAATCTATAAAATAGGGCATATAATATATGTAAGCTTTTGTTAGTAGTCTCTCAAAATATCACAACTGATTTTCTGAGGTTGGGTGAATAACATTGCTTGACTGTATTTAAAAATAGTATTTAAAAACCTTACATTTCCCTTTCTAGAAAGAAAAAGGAACATGCTTCTATGTTTTCAGATTATGCAGCAGACTGTGCAGTCGTAAGGATCATGCTTTGTTTCCTCAGCCATCTCCAGAGTGACTGTAAAAGCAAATCCACTCTGTAAAATTCTTCTCCTCCCTCAAGTAGAAATTTCACCATCCATTAAACACCAGTAGAAGGAGTGGAGGTCTAAAGGTTTGGCTTGGGGTGAAATATAAGAAAGCATTTTTAAAGGAAATGCTTATTTCCTGATCCCTCACACCAAATTCATAGACTCTGCTTTTAATGTGTAAATTCTCAGGTAAACACCATATCTTTGCCTTCTGTCTTCAGTTGAAAGCATCCCAACTTATAACTCTATGGTTCATTGAGACTAACATAACGGGGGAAAATGAGCACCATTATTCTCCAAAGAACACTTGATCTGCTTTAACCCTGGCCTTTTCTGATGATTTCTACAGTGCTGTATGCTAGGAAGGAAGGCTTTAATCTGTAAAGATGAATTTCAACCTCAAAACCCCCACTGGTTTTAATGGAAGTGACATAGCTAACATGTCACAGAAAACTTTGCAAAGGTTCCCTGAGTGTCCAATTATTTTAAGTGCTTGCCTTATTCAGTGTCACTCAACTGATCAGACTGAATTTATTTGGCAATAACATTCCTCTGACACTAACTTCCGGAGGAATTGATTCATAATTCAGCCTTAGTTAATGTTGTTTTACAAGTTGTTTCCGCAAGTTTTAAACAGATAATAGTACTTTCTAACAACTACATCCATGCATACAGGCTTATTACTTAGACAAGTTAAAAGAAATTTGCAAGAATTTTTTTCCCTTTCTAGTTAACATTGAATGAAAAAAAAATAAGATGTATTTTCTTAAGCCCCAGAAAAATGTAAAAGCACTCTAGAAATGGAGATGAAATTTATTTCCAGTGTTATCTTAATTACTGTAAAATAGTCATTATAACATTCATCTCCTTCAGAAAAACAAGATTAAGTTTTTAATGCTGTTTGCTTCACCTCTCAAAGTTGAAGTATTTTATAGGATACTTCTTCTGTGCTCCAACATTCTTTATATTTTAATGCCAATTATAATTTAGGAATTATTATATTGATGTTAAGCCAGATACCCAAATATGCCTTATATATCTTGTAATATATACATTGCAAATCAAATAACCTACTATTTAACAGCTACATTTTTTTCTGTAGTATGGAAGATCCTAGTAATGAATGGTCTTGTTTCTTAATCTCACTAAGGGAAACTGTCCACTTGGAATAATATGTGAAATTGAAGATGTTTTTCTCTTTCATATTCTAGATACAAAGAGGACAGAGGCTCAACCATATTGTAAAGGTACTGAGATTCAGATTTTGTTTTCCTAAGAGATTGCCCAAAGCTACACACATCCCTCTGCTTGAACACAGCCACCATGGCTGCAAGACTTAGAGGAACTTATGCATGCTCAGTATGTTGTTAAAATTCGCTGTAGGGACCAGGGAGATGGTTCAGTAGAATAAATGCTTGCCTGGCAAGAACAAGGGCCTGAGTTCATTCCCTGGTTCTGGAAAAAAAAAACCTACTCTGCCACATTAACCAGTAGGCAGAAGCTATGCCCACCCTGTCCAATGAAGACAAGCCTTTGTCCTTCTTCTTCCCAACTGGTGTTTTATGCTATGAAAATAAAAGTAGGCATCAGACATGTACATTTGCCACAAACTTAGGGAAAACTGGAGTTTATGTTCCTGGTGACAAGGAAAATATCACAAGGAAAACATTAAAATTGTGACTACATCTGTAAAATTGAACCAATATCATAGCCCCATGCAGGTGCAATTCTAAAGTAGTTTAGATAATTCCATTTTTTCATAGTTTCTGGAAATAGCTTTAAACTATTAATTATCAAACAATCTGAAAATCCAAATTGACTCTGTTTTATAAAGAAAAGAAAAAAATAAAAATTATTATTAGATGAGCCACTTGGTGACATTTTGAAGATCGATTATTTCAGCATGACCCAAATTTTGGTATTTTTCAAGGAAGAATCCACCTATGTACTTGGTGTGTCACCAGTCCAGACTACCACAAAAACGAATTTAGAAAAACACATGTTATTACCATACCAAATTCAAAGCTCCCTTAAAAGGGTATTATTAACAGAGCAGTCATTGATGTTTTATTAACACTCAAATCACTCAATGTGCTCAAAAAAGTTCTTTTGGCTCAATGATTTGGATTTTACTCAAAAACCTCTAAAGATATGAGTGTTCTAGCAGTAGAGTGTTTACTATGTTCCAGAAAATATGTGTAAAATATATAAATTATCTGGCTTTTTGGAGATAGTCATTTCTTTTCTTTGTACAGAGGATGAAATTGAGGCAGGAGAAATCAAGAAACCTTTCTATGTTACACAGACTCTCTGTGACAGGTGGGGACTTGAGCTCCCCATTACCGATACAGCTCAACATCGCTTGATGTGTTTGCTAGCATGTCTATGGCACTAGCATCCTCGGGGTCACCTGTATTCTTTTCCTTTCTACTACACTCCCACAGGATGTGTGATGCCAGCCTTTTTCCCTGAGCATCAATTCATTATTTACCTCTAGTTTTGAGGAGCAAAGACAAAGCAAAGGCAAAATTTCTTCAGTCATATTTGGCATTGATGATTGTACCTGAAAAAATATCTACGTGTGCATATTGACTCCAGTATTGTCACAGATAGAAACATATGGGTCATAGGAAATGGGCGATCAAGAAGGGAGTGGAAGAAACAGGGGCCAGAGATCTGAGATAGTGTGAGATGAGTTACACACACAGACACACACAGACACACACACACACACATTTATATAAACAAAGAAGGGAGGCTTTTGTTGTATGACCAACAGATATGTGAGTATAACCTTCCCCCTAAAGTTAAGGAAAACTGATTTTCCAGTTCATAGAATGGAATAGCAAAGGAGTGTGGTCTCACCTACCACAAGCTTGAAGAGGTCACTTAAATAGGAAAGAAAATAAAAGTTCCATTACATTCCATAGCAATGATTCTCCATGCCCAAAAGAAACAATAAATAACAAAGTATTTCTTTACCAGTTTTGCATGCTTATATTTCAGAATCCGAAAAACTACTTTGAGGACAACAGTATGCAATAAAACTACTACTGACATATTCTTTGGTATTTTTTACTCTTTCCAATAAAAATAAATAAAATACAAAAAAATAGGAAGGGAAGAATTACACGTTTAAGCTATTTGAAGAAAGAAAATGCAAAACTAGATTGTATGTGCAGCCAAGCTGACTGCCCAGCATGAAAGTCAGGGGCAAAATGCTACCAGAATACTCAGAAAAAAGTCAAGAGGTGTTGTTCCGATAAAATCAGCTCAAAAAGAAATACCAGTGAAGCCCACTGGATGAAGTTACGGTGCAAATGCTGGCGGCAAGAATGTCAGTTGCAAGCTCACCAAAAAATGGGAAATTTAATAGTTGCTTCTTCGTAGGGAAATTCTAGGGCCTGCCAAAGATCTCAGTGGATTAAAGCCCCTGAAAGCAGGTGCAGAGGCCGGGGGTTTGATCCCCAGGCCTGCCATGCCAGCCCCATCCCTGGGGAGTGCTGAGTCTGAAATTGAAACTGGGCGTGATGGCCCACGCATGTAATCCCAGCTCTTGGGAGGCTGTAGACAGGTGGATCACTACAAGTCTGATCCCCTGAACACTCTGTAGACCCTTCTCTAAAATACAATAAATAAATACATACATACATAATTAATTAATTAATTAAAAAAGAAAGGAAAACTCAATACCATGGATGGGGTGATCTTGTCACCTAAAACAATTTGAATCTTCCTCATCCCCTAGATCTTTTCAAAATCCACAGGAATTCCAGAGGATAGAAGAATCTATTAAGTTCTCCATCAGGGTACAATCAACCAAATCCCCGCCGTTGTACATGGAGTCAGGAAAGGCACAGTTCCTTCAATAAACTGCAAAGAAGTGGAGCACACGGTTTCACAGAGGCTTAATGCATAAGCTGCACCTGCAGTGTGCTGGCTTTGTAGCATCACAGCATGCACAGGATGATGGAAAACTGTAACACTGAATGGACAATGAATGATATTGAAACATTTTACATATAAAGTATTTTATAAACAGTAATAAAATGGTTTTCTATAGATGTGATAGATCAAAGGAATGTACTGATAATGTCTGTTTTCTTCACATTACAGTAAAACTTTGGTTCATGAATGCTTCTACTTGGATCACTTCAGTTTGCAAACAATTACTCAGGATTAGTTTGCTTCCCTTGGAGCATTCTGCAGTGGGCATTGAACACCCAGTGCCTTGTCACCTACAGGCACGCTGCCAAATTCTTGAGACTTTGGGAAAGAAGTACATTTGTGAAAGCAGGCACCACAGTACTTCTGAAGTCACACATCTTAAAGTCATAAGCTGGGGCCGGGAAGATGGCTCAGTGGGATAAGCGCTTCTCTGGCAAGCCCAAGGGCGTGAGTTCAATCCCAGGTTCTGCAAAAAAAAAAATAAAAAAATAAATAATAAATAAATAAATAAATATAAAGTCATAAGCTGCATAAGTCGTCCCAATACAGTCTTATTGTTATTAAACATTCACCATGATAAAATCTAAAAAGAAACAGATTTTCAAATAAGCAAAACTGGACATAATCAGCAATTCCCAGTCACATTTAAAGTAGCACTAAGAGGGGTTTTTCTCTGGAACAAAAATTATCTTAAATGAGCACAAAATAATTCAGGAAAGAGACTGTACAAAATGTGAAGAAATGAGCATATTTAAATTAATACCAATTATTTAAAATAATCATAAAGTGTTGAGTGAAATAATGTAAAATTAAAACAATCAGTAAAAACTCCACAGAAGCAAGAATTATTGGTGTTGCTCTGTTCTCCTTGCATGGTCCCTGCATTATTAAAAAAAAAAAAAAACTCCTTTCTATTCAGCTGTGAGGAATCAAGGGTACAAGTCGCCAACTGGAGGGTAACTTCCTTTTGTTCTTTCAAGATGAGATAACTCCGTGGGTTGTGTATTTATTTATTTTCAAGAAAACGAGACTATTGAAATGCATTTGTCTGGGGAAGCCGATCCTTTCAATAAAAATCTTGCATCTACCCCATGTATGCTCTTACAAAGTGAGTGATACCACATTCAGGGGTCTAGAAACCAGATGAAAAGATAAGGAGGAGCAACAAGATGGAGCTCAGAGCTCTCTGCAAGGGGGGGGGCGGGAGCGGGGCGGGGGGGGATGCCAATGGAGAACCCACGGTGGAGCGCAGAGGAAAAAGGAGGCACACGTGCCGCACAGCACAGCAGCTGCCAGGCAGCCCTCACCCCTCACTCCTCCTAGGCTGGAGATAGCATGAAACCTCTATAAAAGCAGAAAGAACAAAGACAAGTCTTACGCTTGGCATCTTTTCTTTAAGTCTTATAAAGTAACAATATGTAGAAATGTAACAGAAAACTATACCTTAGCTATGTTATGCAGGTAATATTATTAAATCTAAATAATACTTTCTACCTCAGCTAGCTTCTTTTAAGAACATCATGTGTAACAAAAGGGAACTGAGTCAAATTTGAGGGAAAAAGTCACCTAAGAACCTTATGTAATAACTTCAGAAGCTGTGTTGCTGGTTGCCATTGGCAAATGCAGAGTGCTTAGAATTCCGTACATCCTTTGAGAACCAAAGCAGCCCCATAAGGTCAAAAATGGTTAACATTATTGTTTCCAATTTATTGGTAAGGAATGGGAGGCTCTGGAAGATTAACTTACCATAAGGCAAATAAGTAGATACCGCTGATTAACAAAATAAAATTCAAATGTATAGTATGGCATAAAAGTAAACATGTAGACAAATGGAGCAGAACAGAGATCCCACACATAAACCTGATCATATGTGGGCAGCACATTTTTCACTCAGAGCACCAAGAATGTGCACGGTTGGAGCAAGTTTGTCTTCCTCAATAAACGCAGCTGGCAAAACTGATTATCCATATGCAAAAGCAAGAAATGCGAAGCTCACAAAGCTCCTTTTATAACTGATTAGATATTTAAACATAGGACTACAACTATAAAACTCACAGAACAAAACACAAGCAAAAGGCTAGTGAGATAGCTCAGCAGACTTAGTGCCTGGGTAGGCAAGCACAGGGACTGGGGTTCCATCCCCAGCACCACTTACCATACAAGCCCCCCCTCCATCCCAGGAGTGTGCTGAGCCAGCCCCAGAGTCCGGGTGTGATGGTACATACCTGTAATTCCAGTGCTGGAGAGATTGAGACAGAAGGATCACTACAAGTCTGAACTGTGTAATGAGGCTCTCTATGAAATATATTTAAAAAAGAGAAAAGGACACACAGGCAAAGATCCATATCATTGGCCTTAGCAAGGCTTTTATGAATAATAACACTAAACTCAATAGCAAAAATGAACAAGTGGAACTACGCTATCCTAAAAGTTTGTGCATAACAAATAATTACTAAAAGAAAAGAGGAACTTGCAGATTGGAAAAACAAATTTTCAAACCCTTTATGGAATGAGAAGTTAATATTAGAAATGTAAAACACACTCATTCATGTGATTATTCATTAACAGAAGTCTTCCCAAAGATACCCAAGTGTCCAAAAGCTACATGACAAGAGTTTTCAACATCACAAATCATAAGGGAAATGCAAATGAATACCAAGTCAGCAAACATTACACAAGCGTTGAAACAGCTATTATTAAGAAGCAGAAAAGGACAAACATTTGTGAGGGTGTGGGAAAAGGGGGTTCTTGACCATTACTGGTGGGAATGTAAATAGGTAATGTCACTATAAAAATAGTATGAAGGTTTTCCCAAAAAGTTAGAAATAAATGATCATAGGATTCAATAATTCCTTTTGTAGAAATCCATCTCAGGAAACAAAACCAGTACCTTAAAGAAATATTAATATTTCCAATGCAATTGTAACAATGGTCAAGATATAGGAACAACCTGAACATCTGCTGATGAAGGAGTGGGCGAAGAACAGGGGAGATGAAGGCATCACTCAGTGTCCACGGGGGAATGCTTTGGGTACTCCTGTGGACAACAAAAGATCTCGATGGTCAGGCAGTTCTTGTAAAGTGGCCCGCTTGCATCTTACACATGTGCTTCATGTACTTTAAATCATCTACTCAGGATGTCTAACGATGCAAGCATTACTTAGGTGTTTGGCATGCTTATACAGCTCAGAAAACAGTAACAAGCAAAACAATGTATATACATATTTAATACACACAATTTTTTAAATGTTTTTGATTCGTGGTTGGTGAAATTCACAGACGCATATTACTTAGTCTTAAGCATGGAAATCCTGCCATTAACGACATGGATGAACCAGGAGGAAACTAATGCTGAGTGATAAGCCAGAAATAGAACCTTCTGCCATAAGGAGGAGTAATTTGTGCATTTTTAGGGAAATGGACACACCTTGATGCTGTACTGCTCAGTGAGATAAATCAGACACACACATTTAAATATCGTACCTTTCCTCTTGTGTGAAAAACTAAAAGGGTAAATAAATACCCAAATGCATGATAGCTACTGGAGAGTGGGAGGGGGAATGTTCAGGTGGAAAGGGGGATGGGAAGAGTAGAAGGGGGAAAAGGAAGCTTGTGTGCATGCAGAGGGGAGTAGGGGTTGAGGGGACTGTGAAGGAATGAGAATAGAAAGGAATACTGAGCTGTCTTAGGTTCAGACACATATTTCCCATGATGGGGGTGATGGTTGTACACGTCAAAAGTGTCAATATAAAAAATTACATTAGATGAGAAAAAGAAAGAGACAGGAGCAAAGTGAAACTGAGTGAGCTCACAATTCCATGTGGAATCTCAAAAAGCCAGAATGGAAAGCAAGCAAGTGGTTTCTGGAGACTGAAGAGCAGGACACCAGGGAGCTGCTTGTATGAAGACACAGTGTGCAGAGGAGAGGCTGTCATCACAGAAGGTAACTCTCTGGGGCACTGAACACACAGACTGTGCTATATCAATGTGTGTCACACATTTCACTAACCTGACATTTTTAGAACTCAACTTAAAATGTCATAAGAAGTAAAAATGTGACACAGGCATGTGCAGAATTCACAGTCACACAATGGCCAAAAGAAACGACAACCACCTGAACCACCTGGAAGATAAGGAGACAGGTCTTAGGACCTGGGTGTCCAAGCTTGGCTTGCCTGGGCCACAGTGAGTGACGAGGAATTGGCCTGGACCACATGTTAAATATAGAAACTAGTTTACATATAAAAGTAACAAAATTGTCTGACTTTAAAATACTACAATAAGAGAAAGTGATATGAGGCCAAGTTTAATAAATAAGACAACTCATATGTCTGGTTAATAATAATCAACACCTGCAGGCACTGGCACACCTATGTGTGGTGGGTGGAAATACTACTGCTGGTAATGACAGATACTGCTCGCTGCTAAGCAAGCCACACAAGCGCATGTCCAGTCTGACTCAGGAGCATTCCCATCCGATTGACCATGTATACAGGGTATGGCGGGCAGGCTTAGTGGTTGCCCTCTGTCCTCTTTCACAAACACTTGCTTGTTTGTACTACATTATGTCCTGTTGTCATCTACAAAGTCTTCTTTTGTGTACCCTATAATACATTAATGAGTGACAGTGCTAAAAACAGGGTAAAAGTTTATAATCTATCCAAGCCACATGCAGGCTTCAGGTTGGATACGCCTTCCTGGAAGGAAATCAGACAGCCTACAAAATCGTGAGAAAATAAACTTCTGTACTTTAAACTGAAAGAAGGAAGAAAGAAAGGAAACAAGAATGAGAGGAAGGGAAGCATGGATGGATGGAGGGAGGAAAGGAGGGAGGGAAGAAGGAAGGGAAGGAAGGAGGGAGGGAGGGAAGGAGGGAAGGAGGGAGGGAAGAAGGGAGGGAGGGAGGGAGGGAGGGAAAGGAGAGGGAAGAAAAGGAATGAATACTATTTTGTAGCAATGTGTGTCACTCATACCAATGTTGCAGATTCAGAATGAGTTAGGATTCTTTAAATTTTCCTAAGTCTTGGGCCAGCCAAATAGCTCATTGGATTAAAGAACCTGCAAGTAGGCCCAGGGCCCAGGGCTCTCATCCCTGGGCCTGCTGTGCCAGCCCCGTCCCCTGGGGTGCACTGAGATGGCAATTGAGACTGGGTGTGGTGATGCCCTCCTGCAATCCCAGCATTTGGGAGGCTGTAAATAGGCGGATCAGTACAAGTGTGATCTAGTAGTGAGACCCTGAACACTCTCTAGACCCTTCCCTAAAATACAGGAACAAAAAGAAAAGAAAACTGGAAATAGCACAGATCTTCATTACAAGACATTGCTTGTGGAGACTATAATTTGCTTTTCTGTTGAAAAATGTATGTACTAGAGGTGGTCTTCATTAAGGGTTATAGGATAGAGAATTTTATGTTTCTTAAATATTGTAGCTTAGTAAATTGCTTATCATTTATTATTTAGGTGAAATTTTTAGAAAATGTTTTCTGAGATTTTTTTCAATTTAATAAACCTTTTACTTCTCTATAAGATTTGGAAATATCATTAGAACTTGCTTCAAGCAGCACAAAGCTTTGGAGTACAGCTCTGATCAACAAGGCGTCATTATTTATGTTTTGATGATTTTCTATATTTTCACCCTTGTTTGTACTGCACTTAGAAAAGCTCATTTTTGCCTGCTAGTGACAACTTTTCTATTTTAAGCAATCTATTATCCACCTTAAATATATTTTTAATTTTGATAATTTTTGTCTAGAAATTCCAATTTTACTCATCTATTATGTCACTTAATTTTATCTAATATATTTATATGTGAAACTGGCTAGTCCTTTTTTCTTCTTTTTAACTTTTTAAAATCCACCTTTGGGTATTTATCTGATACAGGGTCTCGCTACAGAGCTCAGATTCACACTGACCCTTCTGTTTCAGCCTTCCTAGCGCTGGGATTACAGGCGTGTGCCACCACTCCTGAATTTGGTGGCAAGCGTGGCTCAGAGGCTGGCACAGCCCATGGTATTAGGGATAAAGCACTGGCCTGTGCTCTTTCCAGCCAGGGGCATAGACCATCCAGCTATCTCCTCAGCCCCTCTATTCTTTCTTAAAACATATTAAACACTTTTTCAGTCTTCTGTAGGTAACATGTACAGGTGAGTTCATATAGTTTTTTTCACTGTCAAGTATAATTGCTTATTTTCTTGTGTGTCTGATTTTCTGATTCTTTTGTTAAATACTATTGAAAAAATAATTGAAACATAGACAAACATCCCTATTTTTCTAAAGTCATTTTTTTAAAATGTTATTATATCATTATTTGTAAAGGCAACTTTCTTGAGATATAATTTATAATCAAATGCATCTATTTTACATAGTTCAATGGAGTTTTTTAGAATCAGGTGGGTTGGGTTATTTACCTACAGAAAGTTCACCTTCTAAAAATTACAGTTTTGTGGTTGTATTTTCTCCCAAAAACCTATTAGTAGGAGAGTTTCAATAATTAATACATTGCAAGCCGGGCATGGTGGTGCATGCCTATAATCCCAGCACTCGGGAGGCTGAGGCAGGAGGATTGTTGTGCGTTCGAGACCAGCCTGAGCTACAAAGTGAGCTTAAGGCCAGTCTGAACTGCATAGTGAGACCCTGTCTCAAAAAGACAAAAAAATAAATAAATAAATAAAAATGATTAATAAATTGCATAATATTGTCTCCATAGTGATCATTCATACTACAAGATGCAGACATGATATCCTTTCTGAACACCATTAGTACAAATCTTTCTTCTCGCTGAATTAAGAGAAAGTAGCTGTATATCTATTTTAACTAATTTGTATATTCAGATACTAAATGGTCCTTCATTTGTATCCCCTTTTTCCAAAGTCATTTTGTCAGATACGTACACCACAGTTCAAATTATGTTCCTGATTTGAAATGCCTTAAATAAATGTAACACTGTACATTTTGGTAATAATGCTTAGGCTGCTGTTTGATTTACAAACTCTCAGAAACTAGATTTGCATCTGCAGTTCTTCCTTCTGTCTCCGCAACTTCAAAATAGTTTTCAACACATTCTTGTGGGAGTGCAGATGAGGTAGCCCATTCACTTATTTTTGTTTGAACCTTATTTGAGGTCTCAGCTTAATTATTGCTGCCTGGCCTGAGTATCTATTTCTACTCCCCTGTCCTCCAAGACAATGAAAATTACCATTCATTTTCACAAAAGTTTCTGCAGGGTGGTCAGTATCCACACAGTAAATGTGATAAAGAGTAATAGCTTAATTTTCTGTCTTTTCCATCATAAAGAAATGTTCTGGAGAGTCTCACTGATTTCTTATCCATTTGAAGCTAGACAGTTTCTCTATTCATCTAACAGTTTTAGATGCCCTTAGAAAAGAATTCTGTGCTAGCAACCTTGCCTACAGCTTCTGTAAAGCAGGCTTTGCTGTAGCATTTGACATACTTTTCCTGAACCCCTCATATTTTTTCCACTTTTTCAGGTCCCGCACTACCACTTTTTCAGTTTTCCTACTTCAATTGGTTGGTTTCTCCTTCAATCCTCAAACCCTAAACAATGGAACACCATAGAGAAAGACTTTTAAAATGTTTTCTCACGTAAGACTCATTCCTTCAGAACTCAAGATCTCCCCTTGCTTTTATGACCTCCCTATGTACATTCAGCCACCAGACAGATACTTCCCCAAATGCCAGTCTTCAGAGAGCCACACAACAAATGTGTCTCAGTGTATCAATTTTAGTAGAATCTTCTATCTTTATTGTCTTCACCATCTGGCCAGGTGATCTCTCACAGTTTTGACATCCAACTACTTCTTTGATATTTCTACTGCAGGTGAAAGTCTAAACAAGTATCTTAACTTTAATGTGTCCAAAGTGAAGCACATTAATGCATGGCTCACTAAGCTGATTTACTTTGCCTTTTGGGTCTTCTTGCTTTTATTTTCATGGTTAGGAAAGCTTCTGTGGTTTAACGTGATGTCACTGAGACAAAAGCAGATACAAAAGTTACATTTTTTGTTATATAGGTCTTGCTTTATCTTGGTCTTAACCATCCAGGAGAAAAGTGTAAAAACAAGGTATAAAAGGAAAAGCCATATTAATACACTGGGCTGTAAAAGGCTCAAGTCAACAACTTCTGACAGCCTGTAATCCCAGCACTCGGAAGGCTGAGGCAGGAGGATTGTTGTGAGTTCGAGACCAGCCTGAGCTACAAAGTGAGCTTAAGGCCAGCCTGAACTGCATAGTGAGACCCTGTCTCAAAAAGACAAAAAAAAAAAAAAAAAAAAAAAAAAAACAGCTTCTGACATTGCCAATCCTATGGGTAACCCACTACTGTTATGGACTACTGAACTATTTTGGAATATTTTACTGAATTCACACATCTATAATATTTAAATGACAAAACTAAACAAAAAAGGGGACATAAATCAACAACCATTTTGTATCTGTATATTCAAAATAGGATAGATATACAGCTATATTCTCTTAATTCAACATATAGAAGGATTTGTTCTACTAGGGCTTGTAAACAGGATATCGTGTCTGCATCTTGTGCAATGAATAACCACTAAGGCAACAATATGCAGTGTATTAATTATTGAAACTGCGCTACTAATTTGATTTGAAACTGTCTCATTGCTATTCGTTTCTCAATAAAATTAAGGAAAAAATAAAGAGCCTTAATGGATTATAACAGGACTTCCTGGATCCTGGAGTAGGCACCACCAACTTGTTACAAATACGAATAAGAACTAAAGCAACAAGCTACTCAAAAGTCCTAGATGGCATGATGGTTTCACTTCAGCCTGACAGCACTTGGCAAAGTATGTATCTTTCATGCTTCTTTTAAACAGGAAATTGAAATTCACAAGAACAATTTGCACAAGGTCACACTAACTAACAAAAGATGAAATGAGCATTTGAAATCAGCTTTAAACTTTTCTTCCAGTTATCCGGGTGAAACTGTCTTTCTGAAAATGAAAATTAGAGAGGAAGTAGATGACTGTCTAATGACACTTGAACAGGTGAGAACTTTATATCTTTAAAAAATTACTCTGTGTATAACCTCATGTCAGTTCTCCGGGTGTACTTTGATGAATAACTAAACCATCTCTTTAGCCAGCATCTCTCCCCTTGATCTCTTCCTTTGGCCTCTGGAATTACTGGTGGACATATAGAGCCTTTCAGAGATAGATCAACTGTTAGGCACTTTCCGCCTGCCTCTCTGCTGTACCTCCTCTGTGCTCCGACATCAATAAAAGAAGAAAACCAACATCTATAATGGGAGTAAGAGGCTGTTCTGGGAGTGGTGTGGGGGGTCAGTAAGATCCATAACATCTTATCCAGGGCTATCCTCCTCTCTCTCTCTGGGTCCCTCCACTCCCTCCTGCCTCCTATTACCTGTGCATTACCCACGGCAGTGAGGCCCTAGAGAAGCAGCTACTCTGCTGGGCACATTTGTGAAGAATGTGAAGTGTGAGCAGAAAATTTTAAATTACTCTGTGAATATTGGAATCATTTTCTGTATATTTATACTCTTGAAACCACTACAAGGTTTCAATCCGGCCTTAATCTCTAGTGAATTTTCATTGACAGCTGTCTTTTTATTAAAGATTTGCTACATAATTCCCCTTAAATTAACTTGCTATTATCTAAGCATGCTCTCATTATACTTCTTTGGACATCGTATTTCTCTCTCCAGAACTTCAGGAATCTTAAGAAAACACAAAAACAAATGGCTCCTTTCTTGTACCTAATTCAGTTGTGTGTTGGAACTTAGCCAAACAAGTGTCACCTTCAAATCTCAGAGTGCTTTAAAATCCCTGGAATTAGGGATAAATTAATGTGCTTTGCTATCATTCACATGGTTCTTTGATTTGGTTTCTAAGAAGTATTGAAGGCAGGCTAACCAGGTACTACATAAAATAAGATTTTGCTCTATACAAATAAATATTCTTTGAATTAGTGGTTAAAGGATACAAAATTTCAATCGGATAGGAGGAATATATGCGAAAAAGAAAATATATGCTCAAGGGTGATTGTAGTTATTAACAATGTACTGCCCTTTGTAAATCACTGAGCAGATTTTCTCTGTGCTCACTACGAAATTACTTAAGAGTGTGGAGTAACGTACATGTTAACTAATTCAATTGAGCCATTCTGTAATGCATACATATTTCAATATATTCTAAAATAAGCATGTAAAATGTATATCAATGAAAATAAAATTAATGAAATAAAGTCAGTAGAAATATGTCAACAATAAGTACTAAGATTCTGAAAAATAAGGGGGAAAGGAAGAAGAGGAGGGCACAAGGAGACGGACATAAATTATAAAAAATCCTCAAACATTTTATAAAAGACAACTTCATTTTATGGCCAAAATAAATTCACATAAAAACTCATCTATATATAAAAGATGATGCAGAAGATTTATAATTTTCAAAGGTTTCGCTGTATTTAGTTCAGTTCATGGCCTTTTGGAGCTGGTATCCCATATATAAGGATTTCCAGTACACTGCTAAATGGTTGAACGAGATGAAAAAGAATCTGTGGCTTTGAACAATCTTTTAAAATCAGATTGCAGTTGATAGCTGACTTACGTGTTTACTATTTACAACTTCCTCTCTGAAGATACAGGTACCGCGTTCACGTCCTCTGCTGCCTAACCTTAGCCATCTGGCGAGCGCACATCTGGACTTGTAGTCCAGCACATCCTCTCCCCCTGTATATCCAGAGCCTGTCAGTTATTTCAAAGGAAATTTAGCCCCTGGGATAGCTGAAAAAGTTACATCCTTTTTTTGTCCAGATTTTGTAAACTCTTTTTTACCTTTTTCCCCAGGATATCAGTAAGTATAAAAATAAGCAGTCTGAATTCCTTATGGCCCTGCAGAAAGCAGGATGGGAATAGAAGGGGCATGGGATCCGCCAACACTTGTTCAGACAGGATGGGAGTGAAAGCCTCTGTGAACGAACAGACAGCACTGTCTGTGGATTTATATAACATGAGCCATTTTTTTTTTTTGTAAACTAAACACAATTTGAATATAGGAAGTAGTCAGCTTGAACTCTAAAAGAGAAACCTGTGTGTTCAATGATGAAAATCTCACATTTCATATGGTTAAAATTTTCAAATCATTCAGGAAATACAATAATTTCATATGTGTATATAATTAATATAGCCTCAAAATATATCAAATCAAACCACAGAATCATGGGAATTAAAATGTCATAATTATAGGGCAGGACATTCTCTTTACTAAAAAATGATGAAAAGGATAATAAGAAAGTCATGATTAACAAATCAGTCTAATGCTTGTAGGTGTTAGTGTGACTTTTCATTATAACACAAGAACAAACAATAAAGAATTTTTTAATATGCAAAATGATTAACCATATGGTTAATTTTAGTTATCATCTTATGGTAGTTTACATGGGAAGAGAACTGTAATAGTATGTCTGAATATAAGTGTTAAATGTTTCTTTATTATTTTAGGTACATACAAAATTACAAAGGAAAAAATTAACAAAAATTAAAATTAATGAATTAATTCTTTTTTTCTGTATTTTAGGGAAGGGTCTACTGGGTGTTCAGGGTCTCACTATTAGATCAGACTCATAGTGATTCACCTGTTTACAGCCTCCCAAGTGCTGGGATTACAGGCATGCACCACCATGCCAGTCTCAATTGCCGTCTCAGTGCACCCCAGGGATGGGGCTGGCATGGCAGGCCCAGGGATCGAACCCCTGGCTTGTGCACTTTAGTCCACTGAGCTATTTGGCTGGCGCTAAGAATCTTTGATATTTCAATCACATGGATAAATTCAAATTTTGTATCCTATTTAAAGTTTTGTGAATTCATATTAGTTAAAATAAATTAGATTAAAAAATAAATAATTAAATTAGATAGCTGTTGATGTGAATTATGTTACATTGTTGCAAATAATTTTATTTTATTAAGATTCTAGAAAAATGGCAAAGCCAGGAGCTCTGATCTGTAGCTCTGTACACTATACTCAAACTCTGAGAGTAAACAAGTTGCTACATTTTCTTTGTTTCAGTTTCCTCTTTGTTAAAAGTGCTGCAATAAAAATTATTACTTTATTTCCTTTTAATTAAAGATGAATGCATATAAGAAGCACCTAGAAAACCCTAGTAATAAGTCAGTAAAAGTTACTTATTAATGTTATTTCTTAAAATAGGAAGTTTTCTTCACATAACTACAAAAGAGGTATTCGTATTTATTTTATCTTAATAGCTCCACTAGCATTCATTTTATTATATATTATTCCAACGAAAAATATTGAACTTTGTAGGCCTTTAGAACTTGAAAAATTACACAAGAAAACTGTGTCATCTCTAAACCATCCTTGTTATATTTCAGCTGTAGTAAAATTAAACTTTTATCCTTTTTTATTAGACACTAAAATATACAGAGAGAAAATCACAAAAACGTTTGTATATTTAAGATTTACATAATGCATGTTGTTCAAAGGAGGCTCTGTTCTGCTGTGGTAATACAGTTCTTTATATTTGACCTGTCTTTATTTGTCTCCAGTCTCATAAAATATTCATCAATCTCTTTTCCTCACATTAATGACTGCCTCTGTCCCTCTAATTATCATAGTTTTGTATATGACATTGCATACATTAAAATTAAAACACACAGTAAAAATTAAAATAAAATTTAATGTTTAAATTAATGTGATTTTGACATCATTAATTGATTTTATATGGTTGTCTATATTGTTCTATTTAAAGATTCAAAATTTGTCTTGCAGACCTTTGCTGTAACATTTACGTCTACTCACAAGGCCTCCACTTGACCTTATTTGCAATCTTCTTCATTTTCTGCTTCCACCTCGCTGGAGTTTGTGCTTTATGTGTGGTTCTTGTGACCTTTCACAAAGTCAGTGCTTAAGCAATATTATCACCATGATGGAGCCCATCAAATTCTTTGCAATGACTATTTTCTCCACTATATCCCTGTATTTCTAAGGACAAGAAAAGTTCACTGCTAATGAAACCCAACACTGATGAAATGAGACTACCACCTGCACATCTGGTGTATTTTTCTGGGCTTCCCTGCACTGTTAGTTTAAGTCCTAGTATAAGCACTTCACATGCAGGACGTGTCTTCTTCAAGACTTTAAATAGCTCTGAAGCACACAGCTGGCCTGTAACATTAGTTTTAAAAGATGCGGGAGTGCAATTGATATATTGTGACAATATACAGCTGTTGGATTTATTGTATTATTGAGATTTTTGAATTTGGAGAGAAAAAACTGTACAAACATTGCACAAGTGTCTGTGATGCACAATTCCATTTTGGAAGCGTTCTGAGAAATACGAGTCTTTAAGTAAAAGGCCAAAACCAAATTATCTACTAGTTGGATGAGAAGAAAGAACAAATCTGTTTTAGTAATGTATCCTAAATCCTTTTTTTTTTTTTTTTTTTTTTTTTTTACTTCTGGAAAAGAGATCTTTTATCTCTAATCTAGGAAAACATTTTTGTAACAAGGTTTAATTAAGCTGAAAAGGAGAAGAAAATTTCAAATACAGATAAAATGAGTAATTTGAATAAATTTTGTTGTGAAATCTTTCAGTATTTTCTAATAGCCAGATAAACATTCTTAATTTGGAAAAGATAAGAGATGCAGACAGGTTTAGCAGTCTCCAAAATGCAAATTGCACAATATAGCACCTGAAGAATAAAAATTAAATGAAAAGTGCATCATAATTGCTTTTATTGTAGTCAACAACTACTCAGCTAGGAAAAGATTGTGATTATTTTTTACTGTAAGTGCAAGCTAAAGTATTGCATCAGCAGTCTCTGTTGTCTATATATACACTAAGTGAGCCATGAAAATTCCATTTAGCTCTTTATGTACCTTATTAAAGATAATGATGATTTCATTAAATTTCCTAAAATATATGATTCAGTTTCTACAACTTGTGATCTCTAGCTTTATTTCATTCTCTAAGTACATTCAACAATATATGTATATAGTACATCTCTACAAGATCATTTCTGAAATACAGTTATGATTTCCAGATGATGTTGAGAGTGACTTGATTTGTGTGCACACAAATACAATTAAATGTGCATTACAGTAAGGCAGCTCTTTGAACTACCAGTATATCACTTGTCATCTAAAAAGACACTATACCTTCAATGCTACTTTATTTTATTAATTGAATGCATAACATAAACAAATGCCTGAAAGTAATTGGTGTCTATTTTTCATTTAAAATTGTGGCCCATTTTCTCCATTTTTAACTTGTTTAAATCTCAAAATAAAGGTGATGCACAACCCATAATAATTATGTTACTTATTAACCTTTCCCTAGTAAGAAAACACAAAGGAGGTACATCTTGGTTTAAATTAAATAGCAAAAAGCAGTGGAGTCCTGGTTGAAATCCAAGCTGTTAGGCCCTGAGGACTCATTTTCTTCCCCTGTACTTAAAGATGCTGTCCCTAGTAGATGAGTTAAGGTTCACATTTCCTGGTCTACTTCTTGCTTATGTGTGCATTTTCCTACAGTTACCTTTTTACACGAATCCTTTGGAGTGTGTAAAATGTCCCTATATTTTGAATGCTGTCTGGTCCATTCTTATAGCACTCACTTTAATTGTTCAAAAGTGAAGAGGAAGGGGTAGAAAGGAGAAGAAACATATTAAAAGAAAGTGGTAAAATGGAAACAAATATTTGTAAATGAAGAGGAAACAAGGTTTAAAGAGGGGAGGAACATGGAAAAATAAAGGAGCACTGAGATACATCATGAACAGGTACAAATTCCTTATAATCATTATGTGTATCTAAATTGGACCAATAAATTTAATTTTAAAATAAAAGCATGATTTTTAGAAAGAAAAAATCAGGATGTGTGTGTATAGACAGTACAGTTGGGATAGATAACGCTGTGCTTCTACATAATTCTATGAGAGGCAAGATCTGCACTAATGGTGGTTGGACAGGATATTATGTTGGCTTTTAGTGCTATGGTCATCCACTAGGTAAATAATTATTGAATCTTTGATATAATTCAGCTATAAAAAAACCT
>PVKA01006759.1:0-81684 GCA_004027165.1 Ctenomys sociabilis | reverse complement strand
GATAGATAGATAGATAGATAGATAGATAGATAGATAGATAGATAGATAGATATAAATTGACTGTTTTGGGGGTTGGGACCTAGACCAGGAGGTGAGTGCTTGGCTCACACGTGCAAGGGCCAGAACCTAATCTTCACCATCACAAAACCTAATATTCGGCATGCATGGCATGTTTTTATAGTGTTCTGCATTTGTTGCACCTCTTCACATCGTCATGTGGGCAATGCAAATCTGTAGATTCAGTAGTTTCCTAAATTAGTACAGTAGGGTCCTCAGAAGGTGACTTTCAAAGACCAGTGTTTCTTTGTTTCTGATAGCATTTTCCAGCAAGAGACAAGACTTCAAAGGAATCATCTGTCCACTGACAAAGCTTTGTAGACTTTCATATCTCTAGCATTCAGACAGAAGAATTGGCAAAAAGAAGCACCATTTGGTTATCCTTATCTGTGTCAACTGCAGAGCAATTGTTACCCGGCTCATACTACTGCAAATGCATCTTTCTGAGTCTAGTCAGTTCCATGGTGTGCTGTGTGTGGGTTGTCTAAAATATGCATTGCCCCTGTCAAGATATAATATTGCCTCTGTTAAGATATAAAGATCTCTTTGATGTTTTCACTTTTAATATCCCTTGAAGCTGAACACAGGTGTATGAATACTAGGATCATGGATGACTCTGGTGGGCTCCCTGCCAGGAACCCTTGCATGAGCTTATATTGCACCATACAAATCTCACATATATTTCTGCCTCAGCATTCTAATCTATCTGTCTGTATATTAGAGTTCTATTAGAGTTCTCCAAAGAAACAGAATGTGGCTGGAGAGATAGTGCAAGGGCCTAAGTTCAATCCCCAGTTCTGCAAAAAAAAAAAAAAAAAAAGAAGAAGAAGAAGAAGAAGAAGAAAAGAAACAGAATGTATATAGGATAGATACAGATATGTGGAAAGAGCTGCTGCCTACAAGTGCAAGGCCCAAGAAAGACCTTGGGGTTCAGTCTCAAATACTGAAGGCCTGAGACCCAGGAACACCAGTGTCAATACCTTTGCCTGGCTCATGCAAAGGGAATAAATATGTGCTTTCTGTCTTTTTGCTGTTCTGAATCTCAAGTGGTTTCGATGATACCCACACTGATGAGACTGGTTGTGTTTATTCCTTTTAAAATGCAAATGCTAATCTCTTCTGGAAAATTTCTCACAGACACATTCAGAAAATACATCTTACCAGCCATCTGAGCTTCTCTAAGCCTAGTCACTTTAGCAAATCAAATGAACTATCATGCCTTGATTTCATTATCTCCTTTTGACAATGTCTTATGCAATTTTAAACATAAGTTATACTATATAATATTCCATAAACAAAATGATTATTTTGGATATATTCTGTAGGTCTTCATCAGCTCTCAATCAATAAACTTTTACAGTATGTCAAAACCATGCAGTTGTTACGGCACACTATAAGAATTTTGCTCAAGGTCAACATTCTACGAATATTTACAAAATGTTTACTTATGGCTGAGAAGAACGTTTGTTTACATCTGCCTTTAAAATGTCCAAGATAAAATTATCTCTGCTTCCTGATTTAAAATTTTTAAATTTTGACTACATGTTTGTCTGTAAAGCTGAAGCAAATGCAAGTTACATTTTCATGAGTCTGTTGGTATTTCCCACAAGTGATCTTCTCTCTCTTTCCATGAGACATAATCTTTATTTTTCTCTTCCCCTTGAAATCTTCTTTTGCCATCTCCAAATACTCAAACCTGAGCTTTGTAGTTAATCAACGATTCATATTAGCTGTTCTTGCAAGCACACAATGAAGCATTTAACCACCTATCAATACTTATCACAGACTTTGTGGATAATTATCCATGAAAAGGTCACATATTCACTGACCAACTAGACAATATCTCTCTGGATTAAATCTGATCCACAAGGATGACTGAAACATTTATCACACCTAAAATTTTACGGTAAGAGAAAAACGATTTGTCCTTAATTGTGACATAATTTTTAAAAGGATTAAGTTATAATTTTTAAAAGGATTAAGTTATATTTCAGAAAGAAAATTTGCTGCTATTTGAGGCTATGTGCCCAACACCTTTCTAAGAATCATCTGTGTAAGATATTATTTAATTATCACAAAAAACCCTTGGACTAGAGACTATTGTTTTTAGTTGCTAATAGTGATGAAACTGAATCAACAAAAATTCAGTCATTTGTACAGTGTCACTCCGTTTGTAAATGGTGGTATGAAAATTTGAACCCACTTAAATAATCCATTCCCTTAATGATCAGAAACCAGTCTATTTTTATTTTCAGAATGAAGCCAGGCATCATTTGTATTACATTCACTGTGTCCTGTCCGTGATGACCCACTGAAGTGATGGCTCATTCATTTCAATAAGAAGACGTGTTATTCTCCTTTGAATCTAATTCTTTCCTAATTTTCTTAACATTATAAATTACGTAAATGGAAATGCATTCAACTTGGCACTGCTATTTTAAAAATTGGACGCATATCTTCTCATTTATAAGAATACTAGGATCATGGATGACTCTGGTAGGCTCCCTGCCAGGAACCCTTGCATGAGCTTATATTGCACCATACAAATCTCACATATATTTCTGCCTCAGCATTCTAATCTATCTGTCTGTATATTAGAGTTCTATTAGAGTTCTCCAAAGAAACAGAACTTGGCACTGCTATTTTAAAAATTGGACCCAAAGCTTCTCATTTATAAGAAATTGACCAATTTGATGAACACAAGCTTTGCATATGTTAGACTCATCAAATCCCCCTTTTGATTTCATTGAATATAAATATATGTCACGCATGAATCAGCCAACTAGCTAGCGGATAGTTGTCAGGGAACCTAAGTTATTCAGCCTAATGTTATTCTTCTGTACTATTCCAGGAAGTCGGGAAACAAAAAGAGAAATTAATTTATTAAGTCATTTGTTTAAATAAGAAGAAATGGTTCATATTTTAGCCTACTTGTGGGGTTAATACATCTTAAAATTTCACTCAACAAATCAAATCATTTTATTTCAGCCAAGAGGATTTATCTGTGCTACGGCTGTACGAATATGATTTATTTCTTGCAAGGCATCACATCCAGCAATTTAAACTAACTACAAGTAAGAACCTACTTTCAGGATAGTCAGTAGATCAAGCTGTAATGTGACTCACACCCAGGTGAAATGGTAAGTTTGTTACTCAAATTTTGTCTTGCTCAACAAATTGAAGAGGTGATATAGAGAGACTACATTACTTGATCATGGAATATATCATGTGTTTGTGTCAAGATCTGGCAAGCAATAAGAAGATAAAGAGGAAGAATGATGTTAAGCCAGTCTTGATACTTTACTTTCAAGAAAATGACCAAGGAAGGGCTTTCTACAATGACATTTAAATGAAGCTACGGGCAAGTAAGGAGTGTAGAATGCTTTCTCCATTGTTGTATGCAAGTTTTAACTCAGATGCCAATGGAAATGACTGTATATGCAAGTAAAATCTTTGTAGACATAATTAAATGAAGCCTCTCAAGCTATGATCATCCTGAATTAAAGTGGGCCCTCAACAGGTAAGGGATATGATATCTACTTAAGGGAAAAGACACGGAGATTCGCCATAGAAACACCAAGATGATGATGTGAAGTGGGAGGAAAGACTAGAGTAACTTGCATACAAGACAAGGCATGGCAAGAATTTCTAACAGAAATTCAAGAGAGAGGAGAGAGACTTGAAAGTGATTTGTCATTAGACTCCTAAAGGAACCAAAACTACCAAGATTTTTTTTTTTACTTCTGACCCCATAATCTGTTAGAAAATATAATTTTGTTCATTTAAGCTACCAAGTTTGTGCTGATCAACAACAGTCCTAGAATGCTAATAGAAGAGGTGAGTTGCATGGAGTCCTGAAGGCCTGCATAGCAAGTTCTGGCTGAGTAGGAGACAGTGGATGGGAGGAGACTCAGTCAGAGAATATATACATGAAAGTAAGTTGTCACTTATAATCCCAAACTGCTGTCACTGTGGGATGTTGTTTTGTCTCTCTTTTTTCCATTTTGTTTGTCTCATAATAGAGACCAATACAAGTTGCTTTTAACTCTCACTAATTATGGAAGTTACTTTCCAATTTTGTGCACAGGCACGTCTTCCAACAAATGAGCCACATACAGGCACCTGAGAAGGCATGAAGATTCACAGGGAGCTCAGAGGAGAAGCAGCAAGGGGTTGGTGACAATAGAGATGAAACTAAAAAATTTTCAAAGGACATTCTGGGCTGAACCCAGTTCTCACGTGTTGCTTAAATGGTTCTGCTGAAGTTTTCCAAAATAACCAACATGCCAAAGTAATAGACAATAGTAATGTCTTTCTGGAAAATTCTAATTTACTAGATTTGAGAAAGCACACGAAAATATATTAACATATATTAACAAATCAGTGAATTAATTTCTCAGGTACTTATTGTCAAGTGAGAGATAAGTCTAATATCACTTTTAGAGAAGAATTCTCTTTACAAAATATGTTGCAAAAGACTAACGTACAGATGAAACAGATTTCATTTAACACCATGCCATTGGAAAAGAGTTCAGAATTACATAAAAGAGATAGAATGGAGAAATTTTTGAGATTCCCTGAAAGATAGATACACAGATGCTCCACCACAAATGTACATACCCTGGGATAGACAGAGGGGGAAAAGGAGAAAAAGAGGCAGAGATAAAGGCGCAAAGTTCACCTCTGGAAAGAGCAGGATTCCTAGATCCTAGATGAAACTCTAT
This sequence comes from Ctenomys sociabilis, assembly GCA_004027165.1. NCBI lineage: Eukaryota > Metazoa > Chordata > Mammalia > Rodentia > Ctenomyidae > Ctenomys > Ctenomys sociabilis. Next base: position 76,903 of record PVKA01006759.1, on the reverse strand, counting down.
AGCAGACCACCTAACAGGCAGAAACATATAACAGTATATCTAACTAGGAGGCCTCAAGAGTAAAGAAGATTAAATAATTCCAAATTTAAAAGACTTGAGCAATGAGCTCTGATACTATCAGCTATTTCTCCATCTCTTCCTGGGCCTCCCTGGAGATCTTTCATGAACTCTCCACAAACAAGTTCCATTTCCTTCACAGTACATGAAATGAAAAAACCAACAATCAGTAACTCAGATGTCTTCCATACTGTGCCACTGCCACCAGGATAAATTGCCTCTAATCTTCACCTATAATTCTGGTGAACAGACTCAGCAACACAAATGAGTCAAGATCTCATCTCTGGTTCACCCAACTGTGGCAAAAAAGTAAAACTGCAGAGCAATGATATGGTGACTTTTGTGACAACCATTTGAATGAATGGCAAGATGGTTTCTAAAAAGTAAGTTGTTAATCAATCACAAGAACTATGTATTATAGAATATAATGCAAATGCCAATTATAAATAAATATAATTTTTTCCATATACTTACCCCATTCTCCTTATCCCAAAGTACTTCAATTAGTCTCTTCCCTCTCTGTATTTTCACTATAATGGATTGTAATATATTCAACTAAATATTTTATAACATATGGATTCATTAAAACATTTTACAGTGTACAAATATTTTCTAACACAAATACATTAAATGTAACATTTAATATTTTATTACATGTAATACTGCTAAGGATTTGGCTCTCTATGATGGCAACAATATTAGCAAGAAACTCTTTTGGAAATAAATTGACAATTTAAAATCAAAAGCCAAACAGACATTTTATTTTCTCTCTCTCTCCTTCCTTTTCTCTCTTCTTCCCTTTGTCTTTGTCTCTCTTTCACTCTTCCTTCTTGGTCCATCCCAGTGTGTAAGACTGTGGTGGGGCATCTGTCTGTCTGTCTTTCAGGAAATCTCAAAACTTTCTCCATTCTGTCTCTTTTATGTAATTCTGAACTCTTTTCCAATGGCATGGTGTTAAATGAAATCTCTTTCACCTGTACTTTAGACTTCTGCAATATATTTTTGCAAAGAGAGTGCTTCTCTAAAAGGGATATCAGACCTATTAGCAGCATTATGTATGGCTGAAAAACAATGGCAAGACTTAATTGTCAAATACTACAGGAACAGGAAGTTATATCCATTAACTACATTGCCTTAAAAGAAGCAGGAATATGAGATATTTCTCATTAGCAAATTCTGGAAAGAAGCTTATGGATTCTGAATTGCATCAGTGGTTAGTTCTACTTAAACACAACCTGGGTGACTTTGAGCAGCAGAACAAGGCAAAAAGAACAAATGAAACTTAGTAGTGGCTTAAGCGATGGAGTTTTGAGTAGGCATCCTTCTTTCAAAGTTTTTCCTAATTTTATAACAAATGTGTATGTACACATGTGGAACAGGAGTTACAAAGAAGACAATATTATTTAAGCTTTGAGCCACTGCATGGAAAATTAACAGGAAAACTTCAGCTCTCTCACCCTGAACCATTATCTTCATACCTGTGCGCTTGCTACAGTACTACTACAGTACTTGCTACAGTAATGTTCATTAGTAATTTTAGATCATTGTTAAGTCTTGTGTCCCCACAAAGCCTTATGTAGTCATAGGTGATATTTTTTCAGGAATGGTTGACTCTAAAGTGCATGACTGATTCACAGTGTAGTACTCGGATTAAGGGTCAGTGATTACTAAAACAGTTCACTGACTGGTTTATCACCACCCTAATCCTGCTAACTTGGGTGAAATAAAAAGGCATAAAGGTGCTGTTAAGGCTCCCCATTTTGTTTTGCTACCTTCTGTCTGCTATGAACTATTCCTCTTCTGCAAGTCCTGTCTACCACATTGCCCCGCCTTGGAGCTAGGTGATATTGGACTGAAATCCCTACAAACTGTGAACTAAAAATCCTTCCCCCCTTTAATTTTGAGTGTTGGGTATTTTTGCCTCAACAATGACAGCAAAATAACTAAGACCTGTAATCCCAGCACTTAAGAGGCTAAAAATAGGAGGATCACTATAAGTCCAATCTATGTAGTGAGACCCTATAGACTCTGTACTAAATACCAAAAAAAAAAAAAAAAAAAAAGCAAAGAGGGGAGCAGAATGATTTAAAACACTTTACCTTTGACCAGAAAGAAGCTCAAGTAAATCTGCAGACTAAAATGATACTGCGGAGGAGATCTTGATTGATGAGATGGAATGAGAGGATAAAAAGATGGCCTGAGGGTACAACAAGAAGCAGTGATACTTTATCCTCCACAAACTCAAAATTGGAAAAGTGAAAGACTTTTCTTTGAGAATAAAGCTCCAGAGCCCAGTGCTCCAGCATGGCAGTGTCCCAGGGAAGTTGGTCTTTCAGATTTGGTTCACAGGGACTGGATCCCTACAGCAAAGAGAAAGGGAAGCCTGTATACTGCCCCAGCTGGTGGCAGACACTGGCATCACCCAGAGGGAGCCAATTTTAGGTGAACAGAGAATATAAGAGCTGTCTGGAGGGGTGAGAAATGCTTCCACCCAGATTTCAGAAGACAGACTAGGAGGCTAGTTAGTGTGCCCCTGAGAAGGCACTGTGTGAACCTCTGACTGTGAAGCCAAAGGTGCAGTGGAGACCCCAGAGGTTCAGAGAAGACAGGAATATGACATGTCTGAGGAAAATTATAACAAGGGAGCAGAACTGGCTCCAGAGAGAAGCCATAGGAGGCACAGCCAGAGGAAGTACTGTATGGTCAAAGCTACCCAAACCTTTGTGATTCACATCTGGTCACAGATTGCCTCAAATGCTGCACATGGAACTGCCAGCTTAATGTTTTCCCTTCCTTAGCTTGGACTTGCTTTGGTCCCACTCCTTTATATACCCCTGTATGTACCTTCTGGAATGGCAATGCTTGTCTTATACTATTGGATATGAGAAGTGTTCGACTGCCATTTGTCCACAGGCTCATAGCTAAGAGTTTGCCTTAAATCTCAGAGGAGACTTGAGAAGTAGGCTTTTCAGCGTTGCCAAAACTGTTAGCATTTTGGCAACTCTTAGAGGTGGATTAAATACCTTTTTGATAAAGGGATGCACATGAGTGTTTGGGGAGCCAGGGACCGAAGGCTATGAGTTGGGCCCAAATGTTTGCACCCTGACCCCAAAATAAATAAATAAATAATGTTTCCCCAGAGCCCTGGGTGGTCAGAGGTGGGGCTTTTTCAGAGGTGGTTTACTCTAAAGTGTATGATTCCCTCATGGTGCAACGCCAAGATGAAGGGTGCATGAGTGATAAAGCATTCTAATAACTGGTTTGGAACCAGCCTAATCCCAATAGCCCGGACTTAATGTACGGGAAAGAAAAGGGCTCTCACATGCCCTTCCCTCCCTTGCTTGTTTGCTGTCTTCTACCTCCAGGAGCCATTCCTCCTGGGGATGCCCTCTGTCATACCTCCCTGCCTTAGACCCAGCCTACTGTGGACTGAAACCTCTACAAACTGCGAGATAAACAAACCTTTCCCCTTTTAACTGGGTATTTTGTCTCATCAGCAAGAGAAGTGACTAAGACAGCCATCTTCTGAAGGCCTAGAAAATATCTTCCTCACTGCCCAGGGGTTACTTCTACTAGCTGTTCACATGAAAAATTATTTAGCTGTGCCATTGCATTTCTGTAAAAACCCTAAACTATTTTGTCCCTAGGAAACATGAATTCAAGTATTTCCCCATCACTTTGAAGAGAAGTGACATCTCTGCAGAATCTTTATCAAATAGCCAGTTTAACGTCATAGTGCTTTTTTTGGATTTTGTTCCCACTCCTTCTTCTTGTATTTGTTTATTTTAGTAAGTGCTTCAACCCTTTGAATTCGGTTTTTCTGATTCACCAAAGCACTAGTTACAAAAGTATATGACAATTTTCGTCAATTTGTTCTCCATAATTAGACTATTTGTGATGATGATAGTAGGCAAAGCTTAAGGTTTGAAGCATTGACATTACCATTTTGTAGCTTTTCCAATACAGCCTTCTTTCTATGTAGTTATAGAAAATAATTTCACCTTCTAAATCTCACTTTACAATTTTCCTTGGATTTGAAACCATCTGCTTTAAAAAAAAGGCTAAACTAAAACAAATTTTGTCTACATTGTGTTACAAATATAGTCAGAACCAAAACTTGCACCCTGTTTAAGATTATTACTTTGTTTCAATTGTCTGCCCCCATTTTATTTTATTTTACTTCATTTTGTTGTTTCTGTTTGACAAAAGGATAATGAAGAAATGGAGGGAGAGAAGGAAGGAGGAGAAAAGACACAAGCCTGCATTTACTGGGCAAAAAGGACAGCAATAACTTCAGCCATTGTTGAATTATTTTACCTCCTGCAAAACAACTATGGTTTCAGACTGGGTACAATTTGTCTCCTTTGGCTTTAGATAACTCCTGCTTTGAGTAAAAGGGAGCTTCCAATGTTCCTGGGCAGAGTCACAGAATACAGATTAAATAAATTTAGGAAAATATAGGCACCACTCTGTACTTAGCACATTAAACAAACATAAATAAAACAGATAATTTTGTTTAGTTTCACATGGCTTTTCATTTTTGACAGTTTTTCTAGTAAATGTCAAGGGATCTAAACCTGGACCTCACGCTTCCCTACCACGATTTGTCACTTGTTCAGCATCATGCGCATTCTGTCCTTCACCAAGCTTCTAAGAGCCATGTTAGGGTCTTTCATTCTAATCCTCTCGAGTTCCCCCAAGCAGTGTTTGTATTGTCTACTCTGCTTTTGACTTGAGTCTCTCCCTGTCTCTCTCTGTCTCTCTCTCTGTCTCTCTCTCTCTCTCTCTCTCTCTCTCTCTCTCTCTCTCTCTCTCTCTCTCTCTCTCTCTCTCTCTCTCTCTCTCTCTCTCTCTCTCTCTCTCTCTCTCTGTCTGTGTCTGTCTCTGTCTCTCTCTCTCCTTTTTTCCCTCATGTGTGTTGTAACTCTTGGTTACACACAATCCACTGAGAGTGGTACACAGGGAAGCCCTACATCCGAGACTGTCTCTAGACTTGGCTTTAACAGATAAATTACTTATTATATGGATTCACTTGGTGTGGGCTCAATTTTGTAATTTGTTAGGGAGAGTTTCATTTTAGCCTCAGTCTTCGTAAAAATGTTTAGGACTGAAGAAGCAATCATTCCCACTTCGCAGTCCTGTGGTTTCAATGAAATGCCTTTCTCATTTGGGAAGGTTGAAGTGACAATTTTTGTCATGCCTCTTAGTGGGCAGCAACTCAAATCACAACTTAGCATCTTCCCCATTCCTTGAAATCTCCTGTGCCCTCACATTTCAGGTTTATCCAAACACATGAGAAAAATGTTCTGCAGATTTCGGATTTTTCCCCATTCTAAGCATTCCCTCTTATTAATTTCCGTTCGGTTGGCAGTGCTGGATTCTGACCAAAAGCACTTAAATTATTAAAACTGTGACTTTCTGCTTGAGTTTTACACTCCTTAATGTCATTCAGAAACTAGCTGTTTTATCACTGGCAGATCTGAGGGCCAAGATCAGAATCTCTTAGCTTAGAACTGGTGCTTGGAACCAAAACAGCATTGAATATGGACATTAAAGTTTTCAGTTGAGAATGAATCTTGTTCAGGTAAAGGTTAACAAAAGTAGAGCTCCAGCAGCTTCAGGGCAGGTATCTTTATGAATCAATTAGTAACAATTTTAAAAAATGGCACAGAGCATTGGTATGCTAATCACCAAGCAAACTGACCCAAAGCAGGTTAACCTGACCTAAAACACTGTAGCTACTGTCCTGAGGATCCTTCCCCCTTAGTCTGATATCACGACAAAAGAACAGCTTCTGATGGAAGTGACATCGTTCTGCTGTCACAAAAAGACCCAACTAAAGAGAGTACTATTGCTGCTGTCGGCTTGATTTTTGTCTTTCAGGGAAATGGAAGAGCAAAACTAGTTTCAATCCCTTGCATCTGCAAATTGAAAAATCTGACAGACACTGACAAGTAGTCCTGAAAAGATAGAATTAGAAAGGCCTGACAAGGTCCTCAAGGCCTCTCCCTTCGTTCTAAAGGGGAGAACTGTGAAGCAGAAGGGTCGCCATCTGGTCCCCTGCCCAGAAGTGACAGGCCAGAGTCCTGAGGCCCTGCCCCACAAGCACTCTCTATGGCCTTGGGGAGCAGCCATCTCATAAACCTCTTCGAACTGGTAAGACATTTCTGAGCCTCCTAAATATATGTGTCATTGTTTTGAACATAGAAACTAGTTATCTCTGAATAAATTTTTTTTTAAAAAATCGAGCCTGTGGAATCGCTTAATTTACAAAGGATAGTATTTTAATCTTTACTCTCTACATGACTCTGTCTAAATTTAGACTTTCCCTGCAGAGATATTTTCTTTAAACTGGAAACCACATATTACAAATCATCCAGTTACATCACTTTTAAGTAACTGCTTTTCTTTAATATAGATCAATACTGACACCCAGTGGCACAATATTTTAGTACAAGTAAACTGTAAAGAATTGACAGACTAAAATAGGATAATGTTTTAACTAAAGGCAAAATCCTAGAATCTGATGAACATACTCAAGAAAGAAACTTAATAACTTTCTCAAGTATTTCCATAAAATATTTTAACGGAGAAATGTAAAGATTTTGTGTAATGTGTAATTGAATACAATTTTCAGATAAAAAAATAAACATAAAAGTGAAACTGAATTTTGCATGACTTTTCACCTGCATGATATTCTAAAACTTAAGACATTTAAAAATTTATTAAAACCTATAACTAAAATATAAACTAGAGTATTCATGATCTCCAATGTCTCAGTTACTCTTCTCTTGTTGCTGGATAAATACCAATCACTCAAAATGAAGGAAGGAAAGGTTTATTTAGCTCACAGTTACTGGAGGTTTCAGTCCATACCCAGTGGGCGCGGAGGCAGAGCAGCACATGGCAGAGGGCAGCATTTCGTGATGTGACTATTCTTATAGGCCACTCCGTTAGCAGTCAGACAGGGTTAGGGATAAATACAGAAGACAAGATGTCTTGCAACTATGGAAGGGACTGAGGCTTCTGCTGTGAACCAGACCTAAAGGCCAACCAAATGCTAAAAGAGTAGCCCCTGGGATTGATATGCTAAATAGGTAGCAATCACCTGAAAAGACCCAAGTGAGTCACTAGCCCAACCCCCTGAGGGGAAGAGACCCTGTCCTGTATTCATGCCTGCTCCTGCTGATTCGACTGGCTTCTCCATTTGGTCCTGGGCCTAATCAACTTTACCTGAGCAATGGTGCTTTTAATCTCATTGGTTGACCATAGTTTTGTCCTACCCCACATCCACTTGAGCGAGACCCCTTCTTCTCTTCCTTAACCCTGCATGGTTTTACACTATAAAAGTCCCTAGAAGAGACAGCTTCCCCAGGCAACTCGCTTGGGTCCCTCTTCTGTCCCTCTCTGACAGAAGCTTTTCTTTCCAATAAAGTTTTACTCTCAACCTCTATTTGTTCCTAAAATTCATTCTTTGGTTTTAGAAAACACGAACTCATCCAGGTCAGGTCTGGAGTTTTACTTCCCTGTATCACTATGATCCCCACAGCACTCACACCCATAATCCTACTGGATCCTACTGCCCCATGATTGCGTGAGGCTTTGGGGGGACAAATACATACAAATCACAACATTCCCCCCGAACCCCCAAAGTCTCATGTACACCCCTTTATGCAAAAGACATTTTAGTCCATCTCTAAGAGTTGCTGAAGTCCCAACAATTTCAGCGTTGCTATAAAGTCCAGGTACCAACTCTCCTCCAAGATCTAAGGCAAACTCTTAGTTGTGAGTCCTTTTACAAAAGAAGTTAAACACTTCCAACATTCACTAGCACTAAACAAACATTACCGTTCCAAAGTTGTGAACAACAAGGAAATACAAAGCATTAGGACCAACACAAGTCCAAAATACAACATGGCAAGCCTTAAATTCTTAGGTCCTTGTAGAACACCTGAAGAAATCTGTGGCAAATTATGAGCTCCACATGGCTCTGGCCCTATGGCACTCGTGGTAGCTCCCCTGGCTTTTCTCTTAGGCTGGCTTTGCTTCATCTTCAATCCACGTTCCTGGTTTTTTCACACTTCTGGGGTTGCCACTGAATAGGTTTCTCATTCAGAGCTTTATATACCACCCTTTCAGCGGCACAGTGCCTAGCCTCCCAGGCCTTTTGCTGAAATCTAGGTGGAAGCCTTCTTAACCTTAGAACTTCTGCATTGTGAATGTGCTTGAAACCAACACTACATGGTTGACACCAGTGTCAGCTGCCAGCTGGAGCAGTAGTTGGGCTTCTTTCTCTCTTGGATCTTTATAAGGGGTTGAGTGCCTGGATCCCTGAGCACACTGACCCTGCTTCCGATTAACAAATTCTTGATGCTAGTGCTATTCTCAGAACTGGTAAGGCCACTGCCACCATTCTGGAACATAGGGCTCTGTGGCTTTCCCCTCAAGGCAAAGTCCCTCACCCTTGCAATTCTGAGGCTGCAAGGAGTGGAGACCTGGCACCTCTTATGATGCCCTCAGGCCATCCCTTCCATTCTCTAGTTCCTTCTCAGCAATGGAGATCCTTTCAGCTCTGTCTTTGCATTCCAAAAATATTAGTGCTTCCTTTCTGGCCAAACTCACATTTTAAATCATCCTGCTGGGCTCTTTGCATCTGGCTAAAAGCCCCCAACAACATCCATGCTACTGCTTCAATATTCAGTTGCTTTGACATATCTTTTGCCAGATTAATCAGATGACCATGCTTAAAATCAGTCTCAGGCAGTCTCTGGACATGAGCGAAATGCAGACCAAGTTTCTGCCAAGCCGAAACACAAATCATCCAGTCCAACAACCAATGCAGTCCTTCACAGCAGAAACCTCCCCAGCCTGATCTCCATAGGCAGGCTTTCTACCAGCCTTCTGATCTTCTGAGTTCTGACTTAAATCTCCCAGACAGAAGAGTTGAAGGCATTCCAGGTCTTCACTTGCAGGCAACTTCTCCAAGCCTTTCTTATCTCTTCCCATAAGCCATTCTGAAAAGCTTGTAATCCATGTGGGTCAGATTTCGTAACAGCAATAACCCCACTTCTACAGTACCAAATTCTGTCTCAGTTACTCTTCTCTCATTGCTGGGACAAATACCCAACACCCAAAACGAAGGAAGGAAAGATTGATTTAGCTCACAGTTACTGGAGGTCTCAATTCATAGTCGACTGGCTCCAATATAGAGCGGCACATAACAGAGAGCAGCCTTTCATGGTGATAGCAAAGAGCAGAGAGCAGCTGGGAGCAGTGGCAACAGCGGCAACAAAGATCCCTGAGCCCACCAACTAGACAAGATGAGCAAAGCTCACCCTCCTGAGCTGAAAAAAATTGGTGGACAGGAAGTCTTCACTGAAGTTGAATGGTGACAGATATGTCGAAGGAATATTGTGAGGATTTGATCCCTTCATGAATCTTGTGATAGATAAATGTGTGGAGATGGCAACAAAGGGGCAGCCAAGAAGCACTGGAGTTATGGTTCTGCGAGGAAACGGTACCATCCTATTGGAAGCTTTGGAACGAATAATGACTACTCAGCAGAAAAATTCCTTCCCCTTCTCCAAGTGCTACTTTCACTGATTGAAGATTGGGTCATACACATTTTTTGTATATAAGATTTTTGTTAAATAAACTTTTTTAATAGAAAAAAAAAAAAACAAAAAAACCAATGGCAACAGAGAAGTCTGTTGCATTCAGGCTATCCACCCCAGGATGGGAGTGGCACTCGCGCGCACAATCCCAGTGGATCCTGAGTTAATCACAAAGCTTAGAAGTCTGCCCCATGATTGCATGAGGTTTTGGAGGGACAAATACAAATCGTAACACACACTTAGATAACATACAGCTATATTTTATTACTTTTTTACACTCATTACTTCAATAAAATCTAGAACATAATCTGTAAAAAAATCTGTTTTCTGTTGTTGTTGCTCTTTTGACTCAGGCCGTTGGTCTTGCCAGGCAAGCACTTATTCTACCAGAACACAATCTACATAGTGAATTTAAGTATTTGAATGGACTCAGATGTATTCAAGGAATGTAAAATCAGTAAGCAATGATTATTTTTTCTAAATAAATATTTCCATTCCAGGAACTGTTTTTGAATGAATGCTTCCATTCCTAGGACCCCTCAAATCATAATTATCAAAATTGTTTTATAACATTACATAACTGAATATAGAGTTAGTGTTTTTTTATTCTTTTATAGATTTGATAAAACAGCTCTCTAATTTAACACCTTATAGCCAATAAAAATTCATTCCCCGTGGAACACTCACTGAAGTAATTTAGGATTCCAACACAGCAGTCTTGTTCAGGACACAGTCACACCACTGCTGAATTTGGTTGCTTGATCTTCAGCACTTTTCATTTTCTAAAGGAACATTTTCTAAGATTTAATGGGCATTATTTCCATTACCACCAATAAAAGGCCAGGGTGTCTAAAGGTTCATTTTCAACCAAATAAAAGGAGTTCTTTAACACATAGGTAATAAATCAAGCCCACTAAATTCTTGGGCATGCATGTGTGAATGCTTGTTTGCCAATATCAAGAATCGTTTGTATTCTATAAAGATTTATTTGAATTATTGCTAATTAGGTGTAGTATATACGGGTGTACCCTCACACACGCTGATAATTAGTCTATCTGAAAATCATATTGTAATGGATCAATAAGAAATGTGAGGGCCAGCCAGATACCTCAGCAGACCAACGTGCTCGCTCAGGCAGAGGCAGAGGTCAGGGCTGATCCTGGGTGTGCCACGCCAGCTCACCCCTGGGGTACACTGAGATGGCAATTGAGATTGGGCATGGTGGCACATGCCTGTAATCCCAGTGCGTAGGAAGCTAAAAATAGGAGATTCATTACGAGTCCAGACAGTGTAGCGAGATCCTGTAGACCCTGTACGACTACATTAAAAAAGAAATGTGAACTCTCATTGAAAATAATATAAGTAACTGATGTATCAACATGTTATCAGAAAAAGACTGTTGGTAATACAGATACAAATATTAGAAAAAATTTAAACTTCAGCATCAATAAAAGGTACATATTTAATAATTTGACTAAAAACTCTGATATCTGAACAATATAGCAAAGATTCTGGCTTTTATAGTCAGTTGTTTACCATGCTCACCTGAGAAGAATGCTACAAATGTCAAACTTCTTTTGGTGCCTGTGTGAAGGAAGTGGTCATTTTCAGGAGAAGACCTATTTACAAACTGAAAGAATTTTATTTTGGAAAACTAGTAACCTGATACTTCATGCTTTTACTTCTGGTCCTCTGTCTCTAACTTATTTATTTATTGACAACCACTAAGGTTAGTTTCCTTGGGATGTTATCATAAAAAAGTGAATGAAAAATATATGAATGGCTTACTTAATTCTAAGAAAATAAGATAGCTTTATTCCACTTTTGATGTTCTAATTAACTCTACAAAATGGTAAATAAGCAAAATACAGGATTACATTACTGGTGGATATAATGCGTATACTCAAATATCCTACTGTTCTATTTTTTTTTTTTTACACATGTGTCTCTGGTTTATTTCACTTATGAGTATATGTTCAAAAGGCATCCACTTCAATATAAATGCCTCAAGCTTACCATTCTTAATAGCTGAGTAATACTCCATTATGTAGAAATGCCACATCTCTTTCAACCATTCCTCATGTGATGGACATCTTGGTTGTTTCCAAAATTTTGCTATCACACATTGTGCTGCTATAAACATAGGTACACATATATCACTATAATACAATGTTTTCGATTCCTCTGGGAAAATTCCCAGTAAGGGGATAGCCGGCTTGAATGGGATTTCTAGTCCTACTCTTTTGAGGAATCTCCACACTGACCTCCACAATGGTTGTACCAGTCTACATTCCCACCAGCAGTGGAGAAGTGTTCCCTTTTCCCCACAAGCTCTCCAACATTTGTTGTTGGTTGATTTGCTTATAATAGCCATTCTTTCTGGAGTGAGATGATATCTCAGTGTTGTTTTTATTTGCATTTCATGAATGGCTAGCGATGTGGAGCATTTTTTCATATATTTATTTGCTTCTTTAATTTTGTCCTCTGAGAAGTGTGTATTCATCTCAGATGCCCATTTCTGAATTGGGTCTTTAAATTTGAGGGCCCTGTTATATCTTTGTTTTTTATATATTCTAGACAGTAGACCTTTGTCTGATTGCTTATTAGGATTTTTTCAAAATTTGTGGGTTGTCTTTTCACTCTGTTGACAATTTCTTTTGAAGTGCACAAGTTCCTCAAGAAGAGTTGATCCCAGTTGTTGATTCTTTCAAGTGCTCCCCATGGGAATATACGTTTATTCATGAACTCTTTACCTACCCCTATGTCTTCAAGAGTTCCTCCTACTTTCTCTTCCAGGAGATTGAGTGTTTCTGTTTTAATGTTTAGATCTTTAATCCATTTTGACTTTAACTTAGTGCATGGTGATAGAGATGGGTCAAGTTTTAGTTTTTGGCATGCAGAAAGCCAAATTTTCCAGCATTTGTTAAAGAGGCTATCCTTCTTCCAGTAAGTATGATTGGCCCATTTGTCGAAGATCAGGTGGCTAAGTGTGATTGTAGATGCCTCTGTGACTTCTAATGTATTGCACTGATCTTCAGGTCTATTTTGTTGCCAATACCATGTTGATTTTATACAGTGGCTTTGTACTATAATTTCAAGTCAGGAATTATGATGCCTCCTGCCTTGTCTTTATTGACCAAAATTGCCTTTGCTATTCTAGGTCATTTGTGGTTTCAAATAAATTTTAGGAATGATTTCTGTTTAGTTATGTTGGTGGCAGTTTGATAGGGATTGCATTAAATCTGTACAGCAATTTTGGGAGTATGGCTATCTTCACGATGTTGGTTCTTCCTATCCGGAAGCATGGAATATCTTTCCGTTTTCTGAAATCCTCTACAATCTCTTTTCTTAGGGTGTTGTAATTTTCTGTGAAAAGATCTTTGACTTCCTTGATTAAGTGAATCCCAAGGTATTTCATTTTCCATGGTACTATTGTAAAAGGTATTGTTTCTATTGTTTCCCTTTCAGTGTGTTTGTTGTCTGTGTAGAGGAATGCTATTGACTTTTGAGTACTGACTTTGTATCCTGCTATGCTACTGAATTTCCGTATCAGTTCTAGTAGTTTCTTGGTAAAATTTTTGGGGTCTTCCAAGTAAAGTATCATGTCATCTGCAAATAGTGATAATTTAACTTCTTTACCTATTCTTATTCCCTTTATTTCTCCCTCTTTTCTAATGCCTGTTGCTAAGGATTCCAAGACTATATTGAGTAGGATGGATGATAGAGGACATCCTTGTCTTGTACCTGATTTAAGAGTAAAAGATTTCAGTTTTTCCCCATTTAGGATTATATGAGCTTTTGGGTTGTTATAGATGGCTTTTATCAAGTTAAAAAATAAATAAAAGAAAGAAAGAAAAAGAAGAGCAAACAAAACCCGGAGCGCAAAGACGGGAAGAAATCATAAAGATTAGAGCAGAAATTAATTCAATTGAGATGAAAAAAACAGTTCAAAGAATCCACAAATCAAAAACTTGGTTCTTTCAAAAACTAAATAAAGTTGATAATCCGCTTGCCAACCTGATCAAAAAGAGGCAAAAGAAAATTCAAGTACAAGCAATAAGGAATGAAAGGGTGAAATCACCACAGACCCAGTGGAAATTCAGAAGATTATCAATAGTTACTTCGAGAATCTTTACGCTCAAAGAATAGAAGACACAGAAGCAATGGACTGATTCCTCAAAAGGTACAAATTACCAAAACTGAATCAAGAAGATATAACAACTCTCAATAAGCCGATAACAGCCAACGAAATACGAAACGTAATAAAAAGCCTACCGACAAAGAAAAGTTCAGGTCCTGATGGATTCACAGCTGAATTCTACAAGAAATTTATAGAAGATATAATCCCCACACTCCACAAACTCTTCAATGAAGTTGAAAAGGAAACAGTCCTCCCAAAATCATTTCTGCAGGCAAGTATAATGCTGATTCCAAAATCAGGGAAAGAAACAACCAAAAAGCAGAACAACAGGCCAATCTCCCTCATGAACATAGATGCAAAAATACTCACCAAAATCCTGGCAAATAGAATATATCAAATCATCAAGAAGATCATACACCATGACCAGGTAGGATTCATCCCAGGGATGCAAGTATGGTTCAATATTCGAAAATCTATAAATGTAATACACTATATTAATAAACTGAAATCTAAAACCACATGATCACCTCAATTGATGCAGAGAAAGCTTTTGACAAATTCCAACATTCATTCATGTTCAAAGTCTTACAGAAAGTTGGAATAGATGGACTCTACCTTAACTTGATATTATTTTAAGGATAGTACAACTTTGAAGTAGGTATACTAAATGCTACTTTGTATCCCTGTGCATATTTGTGCATAGCAATAACTAAAATTTGTGTTAGTAACTTTGCTCTAGATGATTGATGAAAATTAATTATGTTTACATGATTTTATGTCACTTAAATAACAAAAGTAATAATAATGAATAGTACACTTGGTTATTTATATATATCAAGAATTATATGACACTCATTGTTTGAATGTCTTTAAATTCATCATGTTAGCTAACCCAACCACAGGAGACTATTGCATAGTAGTTTGCTTTTCTTAAATGTGCCTCATGAGGTTTCTTAGCCAAGATCACAAAAGTATTAAGTAGTATTACTGTCACAAGCCAATAAGGGTTGAATATAGAGATCATGATTGTAAGATCACAAAACTGATAAGAGACAATGAGCAGGTATGTCAGGTGACATTGACATTAAATGGCAAACTCTAGGTGAGCATGGTCACATAGATGGTGAGTGGTAACAGTTACGTGTTCAAGGTCCTAAGGATAATAAGAGGTAGACGATTTTTGTTCAGGATTACCTAGATAAAGCTAGTAAGGGCTTTATTGTTTATGCAGAAATAATAGTAGAGATTACTTCCTATGCCATAGTTGCAGTGGGAAGTGGCAGAGGCTATAAGTCTAAAATGACATTGGTAAGATGTGCTATAATTTACACATAGAAGGTTATGCGGATTGTTAATGGTGGTTTCCCCAGCCTCGAGTTTCTCAGTAGCAAAAAAGAGGGATTTTGCCAGTAGAAAAGGTTAAAGAACAATGTTACTCACTCAAAATCCATTTCTATGAAAACAGTTTGCAATGTATTAATTTATCGAATCTGTCTTGTTAAGGTGTCTTGAAACTGTCTGATTGATATTTGTACTTCAATAAAATTAAATAAAATAAATCCATTTCTACTTTCTTTTTTTCTCCCAGAAAGGGCATAATAGCTGACTGGAATGGCCAAGCTGGTCACTACTTCCCCGTGCCACTTGTACACAGGTGCAGCTTGATAGAGTTCTTGCCAATAAGATTTCAGCAGGAATAACACTTACTTCAAGCTCAGACTATAATTCCTTGCACTAAACCCTAGTATTCAGGTTTCCCTTTCACAAACAGAAAGAAAGAAGCATCAAAGCACAATTTCACTCAAGCATTGAAGAGAGTTATCTAAGGTATAACCCAGAAACAAAGTACAAAGAGGCTGGTTCTCTACAGGAGTACCTGGAGCAAAGCTGTCTGAGCAATTAAGCTGCTCACCTCAGACTAGAACAGGAGAGAAATATGCTTTTCATTTTTTTCTTGCTACCAGCATGTTTATATTTGTATAGTAATCAAGCTCTCCTCTAACTAGTACCATACAGGGAATGGGCAGAGTGCTTTACATTGTGAAATGCTAAAGGTTTAAATAAATGCAAAGTCAATAATGTGCTGATAAATCTATAAATGTAGAAAACAATAAAGAGTTTGAAATAACTAGAATCCCCAGCATTGATTTCTTCAAGTAAAATACTTTATATTGCCTTATTACTTCTGATGTTGACTCCTGGGCTCTACTTGCTATTTCTTTCTTTATCGTGGCACCACTAAACATAACCTTAACATCCCCTATTATATTTCCTTAGACTTTAGTGCACACCATGACAGTAAGTGAAAACTGTTCTACAGGAATTGTGCTATCTTGCCACAGGTATGAAATTATAGCAGATCAATATTCAAAAAGTGAATAACTTTCTACTCAGAATCCATGACTAAACTGAAAGAGATTTTTCTTTCTATAATACCAATTACATTGCATCTTAAGGAATATAAAAGGGAGAATAAATCTACTTATGTTTCATCAGAATTTGAAGTGAGTAATATATTGAATGTTACATTTTAAAATATTTTATATTTTCTGGCTATAATAGTACTATGATTTTTTTTCCAATTTTGAAAGAGAGTGTCTAGCATGTTGTACATGTGTAATGTTAATAGCTCCATCTTTTTTTTTTGGATGATATATTTAACCCCTGGCTTTGCACATTCTCAGGCAAATGTCCTGACACTGAAGCCCCAGCACTCTCCAGTTTGATCCCTAGAAGTCTATAAGTCCATACTTGACTATATTGGAATATTTTGCTGAATTTATGCACCTATGATATGTAACTGATAATGTAATAACCTTCTCTGACAAAACTAAACAAAAAAGAGGCTACAAATGAATGACCATTTTGTATCTGTATATTCAAAATAGTTAGGATAGATATACAGCTACATTCTCTTAATTCAAATAGAAAGATTTGTTCTAATAGTGTTTGTGGACAGGATATCATGTCTGCATCTTGTACAATTAATAACCCACTAAGACAGCAATATGCAATGCATTAATTATTGAAACTGTCTTACTAATCAGTTTTGAAACTTTCTCATTGCCCTTTGGTTCTCAATGAAATTATTAAAAAAAAAAAAAAAAAAGGTCTATAGTCTAGTATGCATTCAGTGTTCCATATATGGAAGAGCCATAGTAAATATGTTAGACATAACCTGTACTTTCTAGAAGTTTCTGGTCCAGTTGGGTGAGAAGAAACTCATATATTTTAACTAATATAGAAGAAAATATAAAAGGCATTTATAGGAAGAGAATTGAATACATAATGAAATGCCAAAAGAGAAATATCTTAATTAAATTTTGATTCACATTTAGAAAAAACTACTTTTAAAATGGAAACAAACAAATGAACGAATGAAACAGTGGGGTATTTCTAGAGCAAAAGAACTGAAAAGATAGAAATCAGAACCTGATTGAGATAAAACTTAATGGACAGAGGATAAATATTGCTAGATTATCTAAGACTTTGAAATGTGGTTCTGGATTTGTATTTGTCACCATAGATTAAAAATAAAAATTATGTTTCTAAAGAATTGCCTTCTTAGACATTTCAGAAATACAACTCTGAAAGTTTTATGGTAAATATATTGGATTGGTGAGAACTGAAAACAAAGATATTTCATGGAAGCATGAATTATACTTGGAAAACCATAATGACTGTTAGCAAGGATGGAGAGGTACTGGCACCATTAGATGGGGTTGGTGAGGATGTAAAATAGTAAGGCTGCTTTGAAAAGATAGTTGAATAGCTCTTCAAAAATCTAAAGATAGATTTTCCATATGAACAAGAAATTCTTCTTCTAGGAATGTACCAAACAGAAATGAGTGTGTTTGCAACCAGAGAACATAGTCTGAGTGAAAAAAATTAGACACTCATATGCAATCACCACATTATCTGTCTGGTGTAAAAGCCTAAAAGAGTAAATAAAATCTGAAAGGGACAATAGATACTGTGAAAAAGGAATGAATGTGTTAAAAAGGGAGGACTTACTGAGATGAGAAGGACAGGCATGGGAGTAGGGAAACAGATATATCCACGTATGTAAGCAGGATGTCTTGGATAACCGTACTGTGGATTTCTGCTTTTCTATGGAAAAGAGTAGTTAATGCTTAATTTTTTTTCTCTAGTTAATTTCTTATAACTTTTCCCCCAGTTTTTAGCAAAAATCAGCAATCCCACTTTTCTGAAGAGCCTCATGAGCCAGAATTTTGTAGAGTTCTCTAGTTATAGAAATCCTCCCTCTGTACTGTCCACAACACCTATTACAAATTCTGCACTAGTATAGTAAGTGTTCCAGGATGAGAGAAGAAATTCTCAGCCACTGATATCCCACATCAGAAAACATATATTATTAATTACTATGTCTTCTGCATTACTTCCTTTTTTAATATAGAACTTTTATTTTATTTATTTATTCATTCATTTATTTATTTTTGGCAGGACCGGGGATTGAACTCAGGCCCTTGCACTTGCCAGGCCAGTGTTTATTCTACTGAGCTATCTCTCTGACCCCTTGGAACTTCTACTTTAATGTGATCTTTCTACATCAGGAACATGCGAGGATAGTTTTTGCAAATGGGACTGATTTTTAGGAGAAACAAAGGACAAAACCAAACCAGTATTTGCTACAAATCCATGAATCTATGTTCCAAATCCAGCTAGGAAGTTTGTGACAATCTCTTTCAGTTTTGCGTCTGACTTCTGAGATCTTCTCATTGGTCCTGATGTTGCCCAACAGGACCTGTTGGCTGCCAATATGGGACAAGAAAGCCAGCTCAAATTTTGTGATCTTGCTAGGCTCCAGCTTATCAAGACAGCCTCTTACACCAGCATAGATTACAGCCACTTGTTCCTCAATAGCCATGGAAGAGTACTGTCACTACTTTAGCAGCTCAGTCAAACACACACCATGACTCAAAAGTTGCTGAGTGGCAGCATCAAGCTCAGAACCAAACTGGCCAAAAGCAGCAACCTCACGATACTGCGCACCTCCAGCTTCCTGATACCTGCCACCTGCTTCATAGCCCTGGTTTGGGCAACAGATCCAACACCAGATACAGACAAATCTTTGTAGAACAATTTTGTTTCCAAGAAGATCTGCCTGTCAGCAATGGAAATGACGTTCAGTGGAATGTAAGCAGACACATCACCAGCTTGTGTCTCTATGATGGGTAAAGCAGTTAAGGAGCCACCACCAAAAGAATCATTTATTTTGGCTGCTCTACCAGCAGCCTGGAGTGCAGGTAGAACACATCACCAGGATATGCCTCATGACCAGAGGGTTGGTGGAGCAACAACCTGTTTGGATAAGTCATCATAGATGATCAAAGCATGCTTTCCATTACCTCTAAAATACTCTCCCATTGAATGGCCAGAATAAGGGGCTAGGTACTAAAGCGGGGCAGCATCAGCGACAGTAGCTGACACCACAATGGTATACCTCATGGCATCTGCATCTGTAAGTCTCTTCACCAACCGGGCAGCAGTGGATGTCTTCTGGCCAATAGCATAGATACAGTACAGTTTCTTCTTTTCATCAGATCCATCATTGAAACATTTCTGGTTAATGATTGTGTCAGTAGCAATCGATGTTTTCCCAGTCTGTCTGTCACCAATAATCAGCTCATACTGACCACACCCAGTAGGCACTAAGCTGTCCACAGCCTTAACTCCAGTCTGCATTGGCTCCCACACAGAAATTTGAGCAATGATAACAGGGGTTTTTAGGCGCACTCGCCTATGGGTCTTGGAATGAATTGGGCCCTTTCCATCAATGGCATTACCACATGCCCCGAGAGTTCCTTACCCACTGGAACATTCACAATGGCTCCTATCCTCTTAACAATATCTCCTTTCTTAATTAGTTTGTCATTCCCAAACACGACAACACCAACATTGTCTGGTTTCAAATTCAGAGACACACCCTTTAAACCTGCAGAAAACTCTGTCATTTCCTCTGTCTGAACATTCCTCAGGCTACGTACCTGGGCAATACCATCACCAATACTTGAGACACAGTGTCTTTAAGATCAACAGAGGTATCAGCTCCAAGAATTCATTCTTCAAGAATATAGGACATCTCAGCTGTGCCAATCTTTTGAAGGCAGGTGTTAGAGGCATGAGGATTCCTTGCAGCAATGAAAGATGATCCCAAAGCATTTTTGGAGACCAGCTCAGCCCATCGAAGGAGGGCTTGGGCCATGGTCACGGTGACGTGCACATATAGCATCTTGACAGCTCCTCCTCAGAAGGCAGCCACAGCCTCCAGAATGACTGGGACCTACATGACTTCCTACTTATGGGATCTATGGACAACTTCATTCATAGAAAACTGGTAAAGGATGGTAGTTTTGCCTGCATTGTCCAACCCAACAACGATAACTTTGTGTTCCTGGTGATTGAACAGTCTCTGTATCCTGGTAGGGAGAATTCCCATTCTCGGGCAATAAAGCCCTTCCAATCACCCAGACCTCCAGGCCTGCCCTTGCTCAGGGTGAAGGGAGAAAGATGCACCAGAGCCTCCGCCTCTGCTGCTGCTGCTCCTGTGCTAGACGCTGGTCAGCGCCCAGATAACCAGGAGGAGGCCAAAGCCCGGGCTGCCCTGCCACGCGAGGCCCACTGCAACCACCATGGAACTCGCCTGGCTCGTGGACATCGCTACCATGTTGATAGCGGGGAGGGGAGCCAGGGGGGTCACCGTCCTTCCCTAGTTCCTCGTTATATCGGTGGCCTTTATTTTTTTCCAATTTTGCATGCACATATCTGGTGATCTAAACAAGCAACTAGATGAAGACAACTTTATACAATACAACAAATACTGGCAAAGTCATATTATTTTGTTTAGTGAAATTCACTAAGTATCATTTCTAATTTTTATAATCATTAGTTTGTATTCTCTTTAAAAAAATTAAAAAATAAATGAATGATTATGTCTGCCTAGACTCATATGTGAATATAATAACTAAAGTGGAAACAATCTAAATGTCCATCAACTAATGCTAAATCAGTAAAAATTTGTATGCTGCACAAATATATTATTTAAGGATGAAAAGTAATGAAGTATACATAGTGTATCATACTGTGGACAAGTCTACAAAATATAATATTTTTAGAGAAGCCAAGAGGAACAAATACGGTGAGATTTTATTTATATGAAATGTTTAGAATATGCAAACCTATAGAGGCAGAATATAGATTAGTGCTTATATGAAGCTAGAGTGAGTGAAGGGTTCTTGAATTAAAGGTTTCCTTTGAGGATAATAAAACAAATGCTCTAAAATTCATTGCTATGATGAGTACAAAGCCTTGTGAATGTAGTAGAAACCGGTGAGTTCTTTGCCTTAAATGGGTGACATCTGTGGAATTATTGTAACCTGGCTCAACCAACTTTATTGTGTAAAATTTATGTGAACTCCATTTTGTGATATCTTGTCCTCTCTTTTGTAAACTCCCACCCATGCCTATTGTTTGGACAAAAAAGAAAGTGTTTCTCAGCCTTTAGAGAAAAGATTTTTTAAAAGTGTTTGTTCAACGTTAGGCAAAATGAGTTAAACTGTCCTTCCAATTACGGGAACAAATAGAACACCTGAAAATGGGTAAAAATGTCATCAGATGTCCTTCCGACTACCAGAACAAAACAACACCTAAGACAAAATATGACCTCATATATGGGAACAAAGTGTTAACCCTCAGACATGACTAACTCAAAATAAGCTTTGTAAAATCCCCCGTCCTCCCCCTACTCCTGTGGTTTTTCCCTTCTAAAAACTGCCTCACTTAAGATTTGTGCACACCTAGCAATCTTGCTTGGGTGTACACCGCTGGGTACCAGCTAAAATAAAGCGCTTCTTTGTCTTTTGCACTTGTCTCATTGTCATTCAATTTCTGAGCTGCAATAGTCGTCATTCGATTTTGGAGCTACAACAGGAATATACTTCAATACTGTTATAAAGTTTTAAGAGAATAAATATAATGACAGGCAGGACTGGTGTGACAGATTTGCAAAACTACTACTCTGGATGCCAATGCAAACTTTAAATTTCATGTCAACTATTTGGAACAATAACAAACACAATTTAAATATATTTTATTTCTATAATTATTGTATTTATTTTATGTACAAAACATCACAAGTCCCACCCAAATGGAAGAACAGAGAAAATAAGTTCACCTCTTATGAGAGGAATTACAAAGTGCTAAAGTGTGGACAGTGAAAGAGCAAGTCTTTGTTGCCCATGTTTTAAACTCTGAGAATCACTACTGATGATTTCTCCACTGAGAAACAAGGGGGATGATGTGGCACTTACTCATGGTGGTATAAGGCTCCATGAGGCTGTATGCTGGCTTGTGTATGAAAACTAGAAGTTTCATGCATGTGTCCAAACATTGTAAAGATAAATGCATGCAGTTGGCAAAACAAAAATAACTACAAAATCTTTGGCAAAAGATTCACTGTAAAACTCTATTTTAAAAATAACTTTACTAAAATCACTCTGACACTTGGTACCACAGCAGTATCTATTACATGTTCCCAGCAAGTACTTCCAATATATGTGGAGCTGAGCTATGATTTCCTCTGAGGTCTGAAGCCATACACAGTCCACACTCACATCTGTTCACTGAACCTTCTGGTGAGAATTCACCAACATCAAGCCATTGTCAAGGATCCAAAAATAGTTTTGCATTCACTTCCAGCTCCTATGTTGAAGTCAAGTAAAAAGTCATCTTGGGATTAGGAAAATTCCACGTGTGCTATTACAGAAAAAGTGCTGAGTGGGTTTGTGCAGAGAGTGCATCTTTGGTGTAAGGATCTATGTCTGAGGGCTTGAGCTGTAAGGCATGCTATATACAGAACAGAACTCAAAGTGAGTGTCATAGTTTGTCAGTATGCATTTTTGCTGCATAAAAGGGAGAATTACAGCCTACCCATGGTTTTATCAGTGTTCTTCTGCTTCTTGAATTGAAATTGGCTTCTTATTCTTGACTTGTGCTCAGCGTAGGCTTCCTCACTCATATGAAGTCAGTCTTTTCACCCTAGTGTTCAAGACTTTCTCCATCCTTCTTCACTTCTTCTCTTTATCCATATTTCTCCATTCTTTCTAAAGTTTAGATAAATTACTGGCTGCATCCCACAGCATAACTTTTTTTGGCCTCTTTGGCTTATCTTTATTTATTTTTAATTTTTGTTTCTGTCTTTTTGAGACAAGGTCCCCTACACAGTGCAGGCTGGCCTTGAACTCACTTTACAGTCCAGGATGGTCTTAAATGCATAACAATCCTCCTGCCTTAGTCTTCTACGACACGATCACCATGTCTGGCTGACTCATCTCTTGACACTCTGCCTGTGATATGTCCTTACTTACAAATGCTTTTTTTGTCTTTGTTTTACTTTTTTGAGACAAGGTCTGACCACATGATTACAGCTAGTCTTCAGTTCATCATGGAGCTCAGGCAGGCCTCACACTCCTGGCAATTTTTCTGCCTCAGCCTTCTGAGTGCTTGGAGTATAGTTGTACACCACCATGCCCAGCTCATTTTTTTCAAAATTCTCACTTTCCCTTCAAGTCAGGACTTCAGAAGCAACCAACTGCAACAATTTATCCTGAGTTCTCTTACATAGTTTGGTAGCTCAATCATGTCTTCTATTTTACTCTTCTACTTAAACTTGTACTTGTTTAACCGACTTCCTTATATCTTTGCTGAACTCACTTGGGTCCATCGTTTTCCAAGGGGGCATTGCCCGGAATGAAAAGTGAGGTGTGAGATTTAGAGCTTATTCTCTAGCAGTTTCAGTTTCACCTTCTCCATAGGAGAGTGTACAGACTTTTTCAGAATATACCACTTAAAGAAATATCTCTGTATAATGAAAAGGTTCGAAAATTACTGTGTACTATTTTTGTATTATCTGCTCTTCTAGATATCATCATTTCCCTGTGGTATAGATAGGAAATTTTGTTACCAAAAATGAATACAATGAGTGCCATTTTCTTCATTCTGCTAGAGCAACAGTAAAGAATTATCAGATATTTAGAAACTACAGGAAATATAGAAACTCCCATAACAACTTAGCACTATAGTATTATTCATAATTGAAAAATCATTCACACACGCACACACACACACACACACAAATGGCAAATCAGGAAAAAAATAAACACTGTGAAAGGAGATATTTTCCAGTAGTGGGTTGGAACTGCTTCAAATAGCTGTAACAGCACAATCAGAACATTCTAAATGATCAGTGAACTAATATAAGTTAACTAAGAAAAAAGTTAAATTGCAATACATTTCACCCTTACACTCCTGAACTGAATATACAGCCATAGTTAAAATACACCACTGGGGTCTCTATATTTGCTTTATCGGTTGCAGTTGGCAACCTAAAGCCCTCCAAAAGCTATCTTCACCTTCTTCCCTGAGCCTGTGAATGTTTCATTACATGGCATGGAGAAGTGAAAGGTGCAGATGGAATTGAGATTGCTAATCCTCTGAAGTTAAAATAAGGAAGTTACCTTAGATTATCTGGTGGGCTCAATATAATCACTAGAACTGCTTAAATATGAAAGAGAAAATTTGGATGGTCAGAACCTGAAAGAAGGTATTATGAATACGTTTGCAGTAGACAATAATAGAAAAACTTCAGAAAGACTCAAGAAATTGTGAAACACAAGCAAATGGATTTTATTAGAGCTTCAAAGAAGGACTGCATCCCTATTAACATCTTAATCATAGCCAGTGGGCCCCTGTTGGATCTCTGATCACCAAAACTATCAGAAAATAAATTTTATAGTCATGTCTTGTTTCAGTAAAATTGTGCTACTGTTTGTACATTTCCCATTGGATAATGAAAACAAATACGGCCATCTGCCCCAGAACAGAAAAAAATAACTTCCTGAACTGAGGAACTACCATAATTCTTTTAAGTCACTATGTTTGTGATGGTGTTTTTCAGTAGTAATAGGAAATCAGTTCACTCATAAAAAAATATCCTGACCTGCTCAGATGCCTAGAAACTGCACCCTCTTTATCAAGTATATTTTCTATTTTAGTCAGCTGTCATTATTCCCAACCTACGCTTTATTTGTAAGATGATCCTTATAATTTTCCAAGAGTGATTTTTCTTATAAATTTCTTTGTCAAAACAATTACAAGGGAAGACACTATGAAAGACTTAATGAATATTTAAATGATCGTTATAGTTATTTTTAATTAATGTCATTTCAGATACCCGTTTAGAAGCATATTATATTTTAAGTCCTCAAACAGAACACAATTGTACAAGACATTTTTTAATTTTCAGGTGACAGTCTTGCTATTTGTGGTATGAGCTAATTTTTCTGCTTTAAAAATAGAACTATTCAAAAAAAAAGGAGGCATTGTTTGATCTTTCCAACATAAATATACAGGTAAAAAATTGGAAAATAAAGGGAATCAAGGCATCTTATTTTTATTATCATTTCATTAAGATATTCAAAATGTATTTAAAAATTGGTGAGAGACAAGCACAATGGAGAATGGGAAATACCTCAAATTGATGTTCATGTGTTTATAGCTTTTTTCTGTTTTAACAATGCTATAATTTTAATACCTGTTAGAAAATGAGAAACTTCTAATCTCACTAATGAAAAACACCATCCACTAAGGTTTGCAGAGTAGTTAGCATAATTTAGACAGTGAATTTCTCCAACTCTCAGTTTTTTTATGTGCATGAGTAAACTAATTACATCCAGTCTATACCCTACAAAAGTTGATTCTGAGAATCAAATGAAATAATATGTTAACCACAAAAGCAGTTAACTAGTGACATTGTCTTTCTCCCAGTTCTTCCTGGGAGGGGGGTAACAATAAGCTATACCTCAATTACTAATATATAAACTAAAATAGGGAAAGCTAGGAGAGTTCATGGCTAACATAACTGGGAAGGCAGTGGTGAGGTATAGCTGCCTCCAGGGAGTCAAGCTGTCCACTTTACAGCAACCACTATGTATCCTATGTATTTTTTGTATATTAAATCACTTTACCCTCACAATAACCTGTTGAGGTATTGCTATAATTCTCTTTTCAATTTGGTGAAACAATAATTTAGAACTTGGACTAAGTTATCTAAGGTGTGGCAACAGGAAGACATGACATTCATGCTCATTCATTTAGTTATTCATTTCATAAATTATTATTGAACACCTACTCACACATTGTTTTCAGCACTGGACATACAGTAGAAAAACAAATATGTGCCTCGCAACAACTTACATTCTAGTGTGGGAAATAAAAAATAAACAGTATACAATTTTATAGATAGACACTGATGAGCTCCCACAGAAATAAATGATTCACAGAAGACAAATAGAAAGGAATGAAAGCTAAAATTCTAGGCAAGATTGTCGATGATGTCCTCAGTGTAGAAAGCAGTAACATCGTTTATTACAATCCAAGTGTATTTGTCAAGTAGATCATGAATACATGACGGTGATACGGGTAACTGTGTGAAAGTAGAAAGGGAATCTGACATACAGACAATCTCAGGATAAAATTCTTCCTGGAGAACAGGAGCCAACTAGAAAAATCCTGAGGTGATAGTTTGGTGTGATGGAAGCGAAGTCAGGGAAGGAGAAAACAGTGACAGTGGCTGAGACAGTAATGACTGAATGACCAGATTGCAAATGGGCTTGAAGGTCATGCTCAGGTCTTTGGCCTTCCCAACAATAAAATTAAGTTTTAAACTTAGAAACCCATACTTTAATTGATCCGTTATTCTTACTATGATGGTAGTGATCAGAAAAAATAGGGAAACTAGTCAATATGGTCTTCAACCATTCAAACCACAAAAGATAGTAGTGTGTATAAGTATGATAACAATAGGAAAGAGATAATTTTTCAGGTTGCCAATATTTTTAAAATTTTACTAAAAAAATTATTTTCTTCAGTAATAAATTAACCTTATCTTACTATAACATTTATGTTATAAACTTTTTACTTTTAAAACCTTTTTTTTTTTGTAATAATAGTGACTTTAAGGGGCCGGGGAGATGGCTCAGTAGAATAAGCAAGTACAAAGGCCTGAGTTTAATCCCGGGTTCTACCAAAACAAAAACAAAAATTTAAAAAAAAAAATGACCTTAAGACACAAATTTTTCAGCTGTACAAAAATTTTTTTGAATTTTTATTTTTCTTGTTTTTATTTTTAATTAGTAAATGCTTACTTTACAAAAAGATTACATTGCTTGTGGGAAGTTGGTACATGTACATAACACATAGTAATTATTTTTTCATCCCCTTTCCCACCTCTCCCTAGAGCTTCAGCAAAAGGCAATCTCAGAACCAATGGGATTTGTAGGTAGGCTGAATGTGAGACATAACAGAAAAAAAGTTTAAAATGCCAAATTGTCAAAGTCTTGGAACCAGAATTCTGAATTGCCATTAAATTTTTCAAGGAAAATATCAGGAACTTTGATTTGTAAGTAGTTACATTTGATAATCTTATGAGACACTCATGTGTACTTGTCAAGGAGAAATATGTAGCAGTCTAGAGTTTGAAGGAAGAGCATAGGATAAAAAGTAAATTTTGAAGCCATAAGTATATAAATAGAATTCCAGATGTCTTTGATTATCAGATGCTAACGGTGGAAACAATTCTCAATTGTATTTTTACATGTCTTCAATTATAGCTTATTATGAAGAGAACAATCAGAAGAAAATAACTGGAAGAGAGGTAAATACACAGCCTCAACAATGCAGACAAGATAAGGTCATTTGTCCAGTAAATATCCTTGGGAATAAGAAGAAGTGTTCACTGCTGGGTCAGACAGTGTATTTGTTTCCTGAGCAATATAATAAGGGCAGTGTTTCCCCAAGAAGCAAAGATTAGTTAAAATAAGTTGTAGCTTGTTATAAGACTGGTTTCTGATGTAATATACAGACCATGTGTTAGAGTGGTGATGGCAAACCTAAGATACCCATGCTATTTGTTTCTCTTCGAAGACAAAGATAGTAATGTGTAAGTTACTTTTTTTCTAAACTATGACCTCAGTATTCTGATTTGCTTGCAGGGTTGGCACTTTGAGATGAACACATGGATTTGGGAGTTTTTGCTTGGGTACTCAGTCTCTAAAACTTTTTCCAATGCTTTGTTAGACAACTGGTCAGATGTGGTATGTTACAGCTGGTGTCTAGATGTCCCCTCAAAGCCTAGTGCAGTCACAGGTGGGGTTGTTTCAGAAGTGAGTGAATCTAGGATGTGTGATTGAATCAAGGTGCAGTGATAGGATTAAGGGTGCTAGGACTAAGAGTTAGTGACTCTAAATCAGTCTGCTAATTGGTGTGATACCATCCTACTCCCAGTAGCCTATATAGCCGATAAAAGGGGTAGAAAAAAGCTTCTAATGCCCCTTATTGTTTTTGCTTTCTTCTCTCTGCCCTGAACTGTTTCTCCTTCGTGATGCTCCTCTGCCAGGCCACCCGGCCTTGGAGACAGTCAGCTATGGACTCTGCAACTGTGAGCCAAGTAAACCTCCCCCGCATAACTTGTGGGTGTTGGGTATTGTGTCTGAGCAGTGAGAAAAGTAATGAAGGAGTGGAGGAAATGCAGAAGACGGAGACTAGTGGGAAGTCCTGGCAGCCAGAGTAGTACGTTGGAAAGATTATGGAAAGCTGACCCCTTTCTCTTTTGGTTTCTGCTTCTGGGCCACCATGACATGAGTGACTTGACCTTCCACACACTTGCCAGTAAGACATGCTACAAGCTGAAAAGGAATGGGGGCAGCTAATAATGGGCTGAAACTTTCAAAACTATGAGTCTTTTTGCATTTTAAGTGATTGTATCAAACATTTTATTTTTGAGGAACTGGGAATTGTACTCAGGCCCTTGTGCTGGTAGAGGTGAAGCCAGTTTGAAGAGGTAAACCATTAGTAGCCTGGAAAAATATGGTCCTTGGCTCAACCCCTCGCTTATAGCTTTCTGACTACTATGGTGTGATCAGCTACCCTCTACCATGAAACCAGGAATGAAATAAATCTCTCCTACTTTAAGATATGAGTGTTTGAATATTTTACCCCAGGGATGGGCAGATAACTAATCATACCAGGACTGACATTGTGGCTGTGAGTGTATTTGACATGTGACTCAGATGCATTTGGAACTGGTTTGTAAGAGGAGTTTGGAAAAGTTTTGAGATTTAGGCTAGGGAAACCCTCAAATGATGTAAACAGGCATAGTCAAAACTCAGAAAACCATAATTCTGACAGAAATAAAAACAGTAGAGAAGAAGGCCATGAAATATCAGGTAGAAACAAAGACTTTTAGAAACTGGACTATAAACCATGTACTTTGTTTTTCTGGAAAAGAGTCTGTCTGCTTTGTCCATGTCCAAAGACTTTGTATGAGGCTGAGTTTAATGGTGGCTGCTACTTAGTCCAGCAGGGAAAGTGGGAAGGAAGGCCAGGACTCAGTAGACAGAGGGGATAGAGCTGGTTGCCGCTAGCCAGACTGACCCTGAGGTGCAGCAGAAAAAAACTAAGACAAAAGTATGTGAAAGTTGTGCAGTTCTGACCAGAAAAGAAGCCTGTGCAAAGTTTGAGAAACAAAAAAAAAGGTGGCTGTTAAAAACAGCTCATGAAGAGAAGTCAGTTTCTTTGCATACAAACAATAGAAAAGATGCCTTGAGAGAATCCTAGAAAATTTCCCAAATCTATTCCTTTTAGGCTTATGAGTATACAAGAGTAAATTCATCGGAAAGACTTTGCTTAGAGAAAAGAACTCCAGGGTAGCTTAGACACTCAAATCTCCAATTCAGACATCTAGCCACCTAAAGCCCACGGCAGCCATGCTCTTTGGGGTTCAGCTGCTGCTCAAGCTGGCAGAAGAACTTGGCATCACCCACTTGGTGTTATTTTTCGAGCATACAGAAAGTAAATATTATAGAGTCACAGAGACTTCCACCCAGGTCCCAAAGGAAGGTCTGGAAGGCCAAGCAACACGAGAAGAAGATATAGGAAGCAATGAGAATAAAACTGCAAATGTAGTAAAAGCTTCAAGTTGAAGATGTCAGGAATATGGAACATCTGTTGATGAAAACTGGGCAAGATGAGCACAGCCAGTCCAAGCAGAGATCATATGGACTGCAACTGGAGACTTTTGCTGTTTGGAATACATCTCTTAACATGAACTGCTATATATGGAGCTCTAGGATTTAATGTTTGCCCTCCTGGATTTCAGCCATGCTCTACTCTGATTTCTTTCTAGTCATCTACTTCTCCCTTTTGGAATATGTTTATTCTCTATCTTTATATGTTACAAGTATTTACCTTGATTTTTGATTTTTTAAAAACACCTCACAGCTAAGTTTTCTCAAGTGTCAGATATGAATTTAGAGTTAGAATTTTGAGCAATGGTGGGAATGCTAAGATGCTGCTAACTATTAGAAGTGAACTGAGTTGGGGAGATGGCTTGGCTGTCTAAGCACCTGCCTGGCAAGCACAAGGACCAGGGTTCCACTTCCAGTAATATGTGCACTACCATGCCTTGGTGGTCCCAGAACGCAGGGCCCACCTGCCAGCCCCCAAACCAGGTATGGTGGTGCATGCCTGTAAACCCAGCACTGGAGAGGCTGAGACAGGAGGACTTTGAGTCCAAGCTAATTCCAAGCTGGGTAGCGAGACCCTGTATCAAATATATATATTTGATAAAAAATTATATATATATATAATTTTTTAAAGAAATGGACTAAATACAGTTGCATAATAAGATGGAAATAAGCCTTTTAGAGAATGAGGCAAACATTATGGCTATGGTTTAAAATTAAATGTCCTTCAAAATTCTCATTTGCTCACAGGTGGGGTTCCAGGCAATTGGATTTTGCAAAAGGTATACTGTGAGGATGACAGGCTTTGTCAAGAGGCAGGTCATGGAGGGAGTGACTGGGAAGTGCGTATTCCATCCTGATTTCTTCCTCTCCATCATGGACTTTCATTTTCAGTCTCTCACAGGGCCTTCCATTTCTTTGTTTCTTTATTGGCCTGCTTTATAGAAGTGTAGAAAGTGATTCAATTTAGGAGCTGAAGTCATAGCTGCTGCTTGAGGACTGCCAGACCACTTGATAATAACTACTTCTACTTTATGTGGCTTGGAAAAAATAGTACTTAATACTGAAAGACTCTAGTCTAAGTGGTCAAAGAGGGCAGAGATAGATTAGAAAGGACGTCCTATGCAGACATAGCGTATGTAAAGATCCATAGATCAGAAAGTGAGTATGAATATTAAAGGAAACTATAACTGAGATCCCTAAGGCCTTCACTGAGATATTCCAGCACTATATTACAGACACCTGTACAAGGATAAAACTTATATTGTTAATATTGCTTACATTAAAATACTCCAAAAGTAATAATAAAGAATCTTATTGATGCACAAAGCCTGAACAGACAAATGAGTTAGAGTTACACAAATACCAGGCCAAAGAACAATAAAAAATCATTACATAAATATTTCAGTAATAAAAGTCATTACCCAAATATTTCAGTTCAATAGAGGTAAAGTAATGAAAATGCAGGATTAAAGAAGGTGAAATTCAGGGAATGACAGGATGTGGTTCAGGAGGCTTTTATAGCCTGCTCTGAAGGAAGATCAACTTTGTCTTAAAGATTAACAGAAATCATTGAAAATTTTATGAGAAAATCAGAGACATCCTCTGATTTGTCCTTAAGATTCCTCTGATACTATGTGGAAAGACTGGAACAGAAGAACTGAGATGGAAGTAGACCTATCATAGTAATCTATGCAAGATATGCTAAAGCCCAATGAAAAGGTATTAATAAAGAAGAGTGAAGGAAGTAAGCAAATTTAAGATACTTAGGAGCTAAGATCTATAGTCTCATCCTTGCGCAGGGGCCATGCTAATCTTCTCTGTATCGTTCCAATTTTTTTTTTTTTTTTAGTATATGTGCTGCCGAAGCGAGCACAGATCTATAGTCTTTAAGTTTCAATAAAATAATCCTAATTATAGATAATACAATTAAAAATAATTTGGTGTCTTTATAAGAAGAATGGGGATAGGTATATATGTTAGGGATATTCTAGAAACAGAACTAATAGGACATGATTGAGCTACACCAGAAGAAGGATGGATGGATGGATGGATGGATGGATGGATGGATGGATGGATGGATGGATGGATGGATGGACGGACGGATGGGTAGATGAATAATATAAGGGGTTAGTATATGTGATTATAGGGGCTGAGTAGCCTCACACTCATGCTTCTCTAAGCTGGAAGCTTGGAATGCTAGTAGCATCATTTCAGTCCAAACCTAAAGTTCTAAGAATCACAGGAAACAATGATATAAGCCCTTTTCTATGCCTGAAAGCCAAAGAAACAGGTGTGCTGAAGTCCAAAAGTGGGTCAAATGGCCTTGCTCAAGGAGAGAAAATAAATTCCCCTCTGTCCCCTTATTTATTATGCTCAGGCTCTCACTGGGTTGGATGATGTGCACGTGTACACACACACACACACACACACACACACAGTGGTGAGACTCATTTATTTATCTTATCAATTCAAATGCTAATCTCGTCCACAGATAATACCAAAGTCACACTCTGATATATTTATTACCTATCTATGCCTCCCTAAACACAATCAAGTTGACATATAAAATTAACTGTCGAAGTATGCTTGTTATGTTTCTGTTCACATGCACTTTGTGTTTACT
Organism: Ctenomys sociabilis; assembly: GCA_004027165.1. Lineage (NCBI taxonomy): Eukaryota > Metazoa > Chordata > Mammalia > Rodentia > Ctenomyidae > Ctenomys > Ctenomys sociabilis. The sequence goes on along the minus strand of PVKA01006759.1, from coordinate 44,365 downwards.
TTTCCATGAAGCTGTTTTTCTTTTTTCTATTTCATGGGTAAAGTAGCAGCCTTGATCATTTTATATAGCAACAATTATAGCATGAAGTAAAAGGAAAAGTAGTTTGTATTTATTTCTTTTATCGAATCAGAGAAGAAAATTTTCCTAGGAGCCTTTAAATAGGTCTTCCCTAATATCTCATTAATAAGGAGTGAGTTCAATGTTTATATCTTAAGTTCCAGGAAAATTAAGAAAGAAACGTCTTGTCCTTTCATTCTGTACAATAAGTGCCGGTACACACAATACAGAGGATTGGAATTCACTGTTAAAAAAAAAAAAAAAAACAATAGTGTCCCTCAGAGCCATTTAGAGTTGGAGAATGGGGAAAAAATCAAAGTTACTGCTTAGAAATTTGGCTTGGGCTATTAGCCAGATGATATTGCCATTCACTGAGCTAAATGAGGGAGAAACGGATATGTGGTAGAGAATACCTTGGAATGAGTAGAAATCCCATTGCTCAGTTTTGTGGGCATTTAGCACTCAGACTGGCAGTGAAGGTAGTTTACAACAAGTGAAGTCTCAGTACAACTTCTGCCCAAAGGCAAATGATAAGATTAGAAGGGAGAATCTACAAGGGATTTTGGAAACAGAAGTCCTTTTGATACACTAAAACAGCAAGTTCATGAAGGCAAGAAGGAAAGCATAAACAGAATCAATAATAATTAAATTACAAGAAAAATCAATGGTACTCAATGCTCAACAATGGTCAAATAAGAGTATAGAAAGTGTCATCAATTTTAGCAACAAATATGTCATGGTGACCACTGTCAACAACAACAAAAAGATGTAGAGTATTAGTTGTACAAGTTTTTGCTGTTTGTGTTATACTGTTAATTGTGGAAGAGAGAGATCATGAGCCCATGAGGAGAGAGGAGGAAGACAAAGAAGTAAGAATAATCTATAATGGCTACACAGCCATAATGTACAGTGGTCAGGAAAGGCTCATGGGTCTTTGTAGAACCAGCACAGCCAGCATCCAAAGTCTAACTTGATCAGTTGAGCTTCACTCTTCTTAACTATAATATATTAGGGACCATCTCAACAACTGTAACCTCTGGATAATACTCTTTCTTTATAAAGATTAGTTTTTGATACTTATTTTTACTACTCACAAAAACTAAAGGAAATGAAATTTAAGGATATCCCACCAAACAAAAATGCAAATGCAAATCCTATGCCAATGACCTCAAACAGAGGTGTGGATCAGTCCTAATTTTTTTTTAATCCCTCTTTTATTGTGCCATGCTTTCTTAGTTCTACAGTAAATGCTGTAAATATAACAACTGTGTGTCATATTTTAACAAGTTTATTTTAATATTTTATAAGTTTTTTTCTATCACTGCTGTTCTTTAGAAATCTATGTAGAGCGACATAGATTTGTCACTATAAAAGTGACATAGATTTGTCACTATAAAAAGTGATAGGAAAAATAAAATTGATTTTCCAAGAAAATGCAATGCTGTCAGCATAACCTGTCCTGTATCTGTTTCACTTGTGCCCTCTTGTGTATAAGTGTAGTACAGCGGCAGCTCTCCTTTTAAGTTAAAGTACTTCTGAGCACTGAACACCCTCAACATCTCAGGCTCAGCTGAGTGCACAACTGATCCAAAATTTAAATCCTTAACTTCTTGTAAGTTATTCAGGACTTACGTTAATTATGCTAAAATTTAAACTGCATTTCAGTCCCTATCTTTTTGAATATTAAGCATTTCAATACATAATACAAATAATTTTATCAACTAGAAGGGACATACAGATTTGTTATTCAGCCTTAAATTATTAATTGCCTCTATCTTCTCCTTAACATCTAATGGTAAATGTTTAACATACAAAGACTTAGTTTTATAACTGTTATTTACAGTTATATTCTTCAATATAAGATACGATGATGTCTAATTTTAAAGTTCTTATATAATCTGAGTATTAGTTGTCATTGACAAGTCTCTAAGGCTATAGTTTCACATTTTATGCTGCCAAAATCCTTATTACATTGCAATAAAAGTCAAGAGGTGTTTTATTGTGTTATAAAATTGAAATCCCCTAAATCTCATTATATGTTCTTATCACCTGCTTTTTTTATGATTGTTGTCTAAAGAAATCTGAAAACAGTGCTGATATAGTATCTTCAAGTTTTACTCTCTTACTATGGTAGCTTTCAAAAGCAAGATTTTTTAAAAAAATTTTTTAAAGGAACAATGGTGGCTGGCCAGATAGCTCAGTGGATTACAGTGTCTGCAAACAGGCGCAGGGGTCAGGGGTTCAATCCCCAGGCCTGCCATGCCAAACCTGCCCCTGGGGCACACTGAGACAGCAATTGAGATTGGTCTTGATGGCATGTGCCTATAATGCCAGCTCTTGGGAAGGTGTAAACAGGAGAATCATTATGAGTCCGACCTGAACACTCTGAAGACTCTTTCCTAAAAAATACAAAATAATAATAATAAATAAAAATAAAATAAAGGAACAATGGGGTCAGAGAGGTAACTCAGTGGCATAAGCACCTGCTTATCAAGTGCAAGATCCTGAGTTTGATCCCTGGTATTGGAAAATACATAAATAAATAAACAGATAAAAAAATAAACAATGATACAATTTGTGGTGGCTTACATATAGATGATGTATTATGTGGCCCAACATTAACCTTTTGATAAGGAATAGAAATATAAGATATAAAATGAAATAGATGGATTAGATAGAATTCAACTTTAATACTTGGAATGCATCACTTAAATCAATAATCTTTTCTAGCCTTTGATTATACAAAAGCTATTACTTTTCTCTTAACAACTGGATCATGATATCTCTGATTCAGAAAATTTCTCTTTCTTTGATAGTTGTGAAGTTCGATTAATTAATCAACTGCTCCTTCTGATTTTCACTGGATTATCTTGATCTAGTTCAATGTTTATACATGGACATTGTACTAGACTGGCTGGATAATGAATACAGAAAAGAAGTTTATATAGCTCATACTTTTGGAGGCTGAAACACTAAGGTCTGGTGCCCCATGTGTTCACACCTCATGGTAGGTGTCACTGTGGCAGGAGTGTGAAAGAGGGGTCACACAGTGAAACAGGAAGCCAGAAAGCAGGAGTGGGTGCACCTGCTCTTTTAAATTAATTCATTCTCATAACAACTAATTTAATCCTTGAGATTAGCATTCATTTCTGTTCAGGCCAGAGTCTCAGTGATCTCTTAATAGTTCTACCACCTCATATTGTAGCCTGTTTGAGTACCAAGCTTTCAAGACATGAATCCTTAGGGAAAACACACAAACTATGTCCAAACTATAGCAGGGGAGTTCTTATATTTTCAGGCTTCAAAGTGTGAGCTGAATAAATCACATAAGTGACAGAAAATGTACTAAGAGTAATTATATGCTGCTCACAAAAATATCTATAAACATAAATATAAGAATAGGTTGAAAGTAAAAGATATTATTACCCTACAACATAGGCAGTTGAGCTTAATCTCACTATCTGTCTGAATATCAAACATCTTAGACATAACATGGAAGAGGTATTTTCCATCAAGCACCGATATGTTAAACTTAAAATCCCTACAGAATCTGAAGAAAAAAAGTAAAAAATAAAAAAATAATTAAGAAATGTTTTTAAAAAGATAAATAAAATGCTCAACTGAACATGTTCTGACATTACCAGTCCTACAGATAACTCACTACTATTATGGACTACTGGACTATATTGGATTATTTTGCTTAATTCATGCACTTACAATATTTAAATGCCAATGGAATACCCATCTCTGACAAAACTAAACAAAAAAGGGGGATACAAATGAAGGACCATTTTGTAGTGATGTATACATACATACAAAATAGGATAGCTACTTTCTCTTAATTCAATGTGAAGAAAGATTTGTACTAGTAGTGTTTGGACAGGATATCATGTCTGCATCTTGTACTATGAATAACTAGTATGAACACAACAATATGCAGCTTATTAATTATTGTAACTGTCCTACTAACCTGTTTTGAAATATCACATTGCTATTTGTTTCTCAATAAAATTAATAAAAAAATAAAAAAAAATAAAGAATGAACAATAATCAAAAGAAAATTGGAGTGGTCATATTAATATCAAAGATTTTTGAGCAAAAAATATTTATGAGTGTAAATAAAAACCTTCCATAATGATGAAGTATGTCACAAATCAAAAGAACATAACAAGCTAAATATTCACATACCTGGTGAATGGCTTCAGAAGACGAAAAACTTGTTGATAAAGTAGCAAGAAAAAGTGGACAATTTTACAAATTTGTTTAAAATTTCAACACTACTGTTTCATTAACTGATATAAAACAAGCAATCTATATAGAACAATTGAATGCTATGAAATAGACACACACCTGAAAATGACTCGACTATCAATCAAAAAACCTAAAATGAAAAGAAGTCTAGAACTACTTCATTGGAACCTTCTAAGAAGAATTAACTATTCTTTCTCAAACTCTTTTAAAATACTAAAGGATGCATTGCATAACTTATTCTATGAGGTCAGTATAACACAGAAGCAAAGTAAGACAAAGAGGTACCAAAAAAGAGAAAGCCATAGATAAATGACAATTATAGCTGAAAAATCTTCAACAACTTGAAAAAAGCAAATCTAGTACCACATAAAAAAAATCACAAATTACAAAATAGAATTTGTTTATTGCATGTGTTGTTTCAAAATGAAAAAAATAAATATAAACATGTTTTTGTAGGACTAAAAAGATCATCTCAAGACACAGAAAAATACTTAACAAATCCAATTATCCTTCATAAAAAAGTACTCAACAAAGAGAAGGGCTTCACCAAACTAATAAAGGGAAATTATGAAAACATACAGGGAGCACCATACTTGAGAAAGACTGAAGGAATTTCCCCAAGATTGAAAACAAGATAATGATGCGCATTCTTTGAATAAAATTCTCTTAAAACTGCTGTAAAGGTTCTATTCACACTAAATAGATAAGAAAAAAATCAATACATTTGGGTATATTGGAAAGAAAGCACAACTACACTAATTGAAGATGCTTCATTCTAGTATGGAAAATCCTAGAGTTCACTTGTACATGTGTGCACACATACTCTCACCCACAGCTATTAGAGATAATAAACTAATTTCTCAAAGTTGCACCCTACAAGACAATATATATATATATATATATTTTTTTTTTTTTTTTCAGAACCAGGGATTGAACTCAGGCCCTTGCAAAAAGCAATATTTAAAAGTCAGTTTTTTTCTATACATTAAAAACTAGTAATCCAAATATTACTATTAATATTAAAATAAAGAAATTAAGAAACAAAATCCATTCATAATAGCATCAAAAAGTAACTGAGAATAAATTTAACAAGCAAGTATGAGACTTTTACATTGGAAAATATTTCTATAGAATTAAAGAAAAGCTAGATAAGTAGAAAGACATCCTGAGCCCAGGTTTAGTAATTTTAATATAATTTGAGACAGCAATATTCTCTAGCTTAGTGTATATAGTCAAAGTAATTATCATAAAATTCTAATGACTTTTTTTCGAAAAGAATGAAAGATGATCCTAAAATTCATATCAATGTACAAAGTACTCAATAACCAAAACAATACTCAAAAAATGGACACAGATGACTCAACTTTTTTATTACAAGCCTCACTATAAACCTATTATAATCACAGTAGTGAATAGTATAAAGATAGACACAAAATCAGTATGATAGAAGTCCTTAATATATGGTCAACTGATTTTCAACAAATATGACAGTATCATTTAACTTGGGGAAAGATGTCATCTGTCCATGGTTTGGCACTGGACTATGAAATCGTCATGTAAAAACGTGCAAAGCAGCTGAACTTCGACCACACTTTTATATAGCAGTTAACTCAAACCCATAAATGTAAAGAGCTAAAACAATAAGAGTTTTAGAGTGAAATGTAACTATAAACCTTCTTACCCTTGAATTATGCAGTCATTTCTCAGGCCAGCAAAAATCAAAAACAATAAAAAAACAGATAAATCTTTCTTGACCAATTTTAAGTGTTTCATCCTCAGACTTTATCTACAGTGAAAAGGCAAATCATAGAATAAGGGATATTTATAAATTATATATTAATAAGGATCTAATATTGAGACTATATACTGAATTTTATAATCTAATAGTAAATATCCAATTTAAAAACTGACAAATTATTTGAATAGACAGTTCTCCAAACATATAGAAATTGCCAGTAATCACAGGAAAACATGTTCACATCATCATTCTTCAGAGAAGTCTGAGAGGAGGGTACAGGTGGATTCCAAGTTCAAGCTCCGTGACAGCAACTTAGCAGTTAAGTGACACAAAAAGATCAATCCAAAACTAAGAAATAAAAAAGGCTGAGGATCAATCCAGTATTAAGAAAACAAAACAAAAAACCCTACATCACACCGAAATCTTTACCTAAAGCCACATTCCTCTGAAATCAAGAAACATAATTTCCAGATTGTTTTCATTTATTTACATATTGTCTTACTCACACGTAGGTGCTGCCACTTCTAAGGACCTGCCTGCTGCTAAGGTGGGCAAGTTCTGCAGTGCCCACAGCACTGTGGGCCTCTGATCTGGACCATTTTCTCTCCTCTGATACTCTCTGTAATTGGTAGGCATCTCACTGTGCACCTTTGGTCTTCAGCGTCTATTCCCACTGGTATCTACTGAAATATCTTTTGTCAATAGGCCTCTGTTAGCATGAGGGATACTGACCAAAATGTCACATTAGGCTCTACATCGGGTAACTTCAAGCCCTTTGTCAGATAGCTGCAGGCTGTATGCCAGCTACACACAATAATGGTACAATCGCTCTCTGATATTTTTCTCCTGTCATCCACATAACCGTATGTACTCAAGTATTCCAATGCCTTTTAAAATTTTATCACTCTTAAACCTTAGTTCAGGGCATATTTCTATGCCTTCTATTTCTTGAACCTATATAGGAGGACAAGACAGGCTTTCCCCAAATACAGAGACATGTCTCAAAGTCTCATGAGCCAGCCTAATTTGTATTATTAGGATTTGCTGGGTTTTGAGGTAGTGGTGGTGATTTTTCTCCTGTTGTTCTGGAATATTTAATGTACAGATGGCAAGGACTGTGTTTATTTTAGTCCCATTGTCTGATCTGACACACTATTCAATCAATAATTTCCAAGAGCCTGAGATCTCTCAGACAATATCCAAGTAACAAATGGTGACACAGTTTATGTATCCTTGGCTTACCAAAAATAATTTTCCTATGTAGTATTAAAGATTTTGCTTTTGATTTTAATAACTTCTTATTACAAAAAGCACAGCAGATGGAGGACAAGAGGTACAAATGTGACAAAAAGGAGAGTTTTGCCAGCTAGCTTTTCTTGATTTTATATAAATGAAATTAAAATTGAAACATAAACTTACAGGAGAAAAAAAAAGCTTCAATTGGAAAGATAGGAAAGAACTCCAACTTAGGCAGATGGAGGGGTACATTCTGCATAGGAGTTCAGATTGGCCCACCCAGAAATACAGGAGCCCAGCTTTTCAGGATTAGCTGGTGGGCTGGGATTTGGTCACCACTTCCTCAGTCTTGGCATCGTAGTTCTGGACCTTTATGACTGAGGATGGGTTTACAGATCTGTATCTTCATGGTCAGGGGAAGGACAATCAGTCTAATGGGACACTGAATCTCCTGGAACCCAGGTGACCAAAGATTTGGACCAATGCTTGGAGGTTTCTGAGTACAGCTAACCATCACTAAACCTCTTATTTTGCTATCCTCATTCGTGAAGAAAGATAAGATCTTTCTATAAATTCAGGGCTATTCAACCCTGTCAGACCAGCTTCTAGACAAGTGATGGCAAATGTATGGCATGTATGCTATTTGTTTTTCTTTAAGACAAAAGATGTTAAATACAACTTTTTTTTCTAAACTTAAACCTTATTATTCAGATTTAACTGCAGTGTTGGTACTTTGTGATAAATAAGTGGGCTAGGGTGGTAAATCAGGCACTCATCTTCAGAAGGTTCACCATCACTGTTCCAGATAGACATCTCTTTAAACAAGCAACACATCCTTAGGCAAAGAAGGTAAGAAGAGATCTGATGCAAGATTCACAATGATAAAGGTACAAAGTTGAAGTTAAATGTGTTCTTCTTAAAAAAAAAAAAAAAAAAAAAAACCTATTTGGCATCTACATACCCAAATGAAAATTCGTGGTTCACAGCACAAATGGCTTAAGTGCCTAATTTTAACCAAAATAAAAACACATGATGCGTTCAAGGAGCAGTATGTAAGGACCTGGGACTTTGCCTGTTCCCCATCCTCATGATAGTCTCTGACTATGTTATGACTGCATCCTTCCCTTTGAACAGATTTTATCCTCCTTAAAAGTATGAAGCCACAAAAGTCTCTCTTTTTCAAATGTTAGCTACTTTGACCTCTGGCTATCCACTGTGGGTGTTTAAGACCAACTAGGTAAGCAAAATCAACCTCCTTTTACTACTGTGGTGAGTCAAGGCCTTCAGGATATAATTTGGGGAACACAAAAGGAGCTTTGGGCTTACTGAGGTTTTTAATAGCTGCATTATTTGCTAGGATGGGCCACAGTCTTTCTTGGCTCCATTGTTTCCCTTGGATGCAGGGGAACATGCCCCCCTTTAGTGACCCTCCTTTTAGTACAATGTATATTGTTTGACTTTTGTTCTCTGAGGTCTAAGAGTCATCCCTCTGCTCAGGAGGTTGGGTCTCCCACAAGTGTCACAGAGCCCTTTAGAAAGGTTTCATCAGGTCCTGGGGCCTGGCTGGTGTTGAAGGGCAAAGAGCAAAACATTGGCTGTCCTCATAGACCTTTTATCTTCCTTAGCTTTGGTCTCCAAGACTTGTTTGTTGAACATGCAAAAAGACAGATATACAAGTACTAAAGTAAGAGTAGTAGACCTAAGTCTTATTATAATTTTTTCTGGATTCTGACAGTGTCATATCTTATATATCTTATAGGGAATGGCCTATCACAAAATATAATTCAGTTTGTCTTTTGTCCTGAGGATTAATAGACCACAATCACAAAAATTACAAGCAAAACATAAAACAAATAATAGCAAAACAAATCCAGTTGGCATAATAATTTAAGAAATATAACTAATAAATCTAGGTGGGTCAAAATCAAAGTCATGGACCTGAGAGCCAGCTCAGCAGACTAAAATGTCTGCTTAGTCAAGAGCAGTAGTGGTGCAAGCTTGTAATCCCAGTGCTGGGGAGGCTGAAGCAGGAGGATCACCATGAGTCTGAACTGCATGGTGAGATCCTACAACAACCAAACAGGTTAAAAAAACAAACAAACAAAAAAATCAGAGTCCTTTTAAGTAAAATATATTTGCTTACAGAAGTGCCTTTCAGGTTTCTAATTTTAGAATGCACAATGGTTAGGCACCTACCTCTACTGAGCCTGGTGAAATTACCAACACAGTTCGCATGGCTATCATTACAGGGTTGTCTCTGGAGCATGGGAGGGTGAGTATGTTAAGGTGTTTCTTTCAAGCTCCATACTTTAGAATGTTTTAATGTTTAAGGAGTGCAAATGCAAAGGGGTCAGAAATAATTAGCACCATGGTTATATACAATATTTTGCATACCAATTTAGCCTTTTAAGCTTTAAAGCAGCATTTAGCATCCACGGTTCAGTACGATAACCATCATCATGTGGCTTTATATTTAGTAGATCTATAATATTTACTATTACTGACAAAAAATCAAAGCACGGCTTGAGTTTAGGAAACAGTTTGTCTTTTTTTTTTTTTTTTTTTTTTTGTCTTTTTGAGACAGGGTCTCACTATGCAGTTCAGGCTGGCCTTAAGCTCACTTTGTAGCTCAGGCTGGTCTCGAACTCACAACAATCCTCCTGCCTCAGCCTCCCGAGTGCTGGGATTACAGGCATGCGCCACCATGCCCGGCTTAACAGTTTGTCTTTGATTCTATGTCACTGCTGTTTGGGTTGCTGTCATCAGGATGGCATAGTTTGCTACTTTCTTTTTACTATATGGCTGACTGGAGTTTGTGTTTGTGGCATCAGTAATACTGCAGCTCATTTCGAGGGTACTGGATGCTGAGGCACTTAGACTGCATTCTGCCCTACCAAACTCTGAGGGTGGTTGGGGTACAGACAACAGGATACACTTAGCCTTGCCCAGGCTGCATCACTGAAATGAAGCTATCTCCACACTAGCAATGGTCTTTCCACTATAACTGACCTGAAAACTTCAGCATAAAAACATGGTAACCAAAGCCAATAGAAAGAGGGAAGGGCAAGGCAACAAAAGGCCCGCCAAACAGCCACCTCCCCCAAAGCTAATGCATGTGGCAGTATGGAGGATGAAAGCAAAAGCCAAACAGTTCATTTACATAAAATGGGAAACAGGGTCCAGGTAGGCACAGGACTGGGTTTGAGCCCTAGTACTATGCTGGCCCTGGAACCCCAGTTGTATCACACTATCCAATGAAACTGGGCATGGCGGTGCACACTGTAGTCCCAGTGCTGAGACAGGAGGATCACTATGAGTCTGGGCTATGTAGTAAGATCCTCTGTCTAACAAATGAATAAATAAATGAAAGAGTAAAAATTTTTAAAGTAATGAAAAAGCACTTAATAAACATGATGATCAGCAAGCTCACAGAAAATATTAATCAAAGCTAGCTGAGTTAAACAAAATAATACAAAACATGAATGACCAGTAAATCAAAGAATTAATTGACCAAACTGATACCAAATAGAAATCCAGAAGATAAAAATTCTGTTGAAAGAATGGGAAGTGACCAATATGATAAGAGTGTGAGAAGGTGCTGGTGACCATAAAATTGCATATACTCAGAGACGCCTTAGAAACCAGAGAAAAACACTGAAAATAGATCCAGTAGGTGCTAGAGTAGTAGACCAACCAGAAGATAGCACAAATGGCATAAAAACTTATTTATGAAAATAACACTGGTATGTTTTCCAGATATATGGAAAGTTTAACATACAGATGAGGAGGTAACAGGACACCAAATAGCCACAGTCAGAAAAAAACTTGTCCACAACACATTATAGTCAAAATCTCAGAAGTCTGACACATGAAAAAAACCCAAAGCTGTTAGAGAAGAGTACCAAATTACATATGAAGGCAACCTCACTAAAATTATAGCAGACTTCTCAACACAGAAATGGGAGTAAAGTACTTTGAGTGCTAAAAGGGGAGGGAGGGACTTCCCAGACTGATATATCCTAGAAAACTATTTCAAAATGGATGAAAACAATACTCTTTTCATGACAAGAAACACTGTAAGAATTCCATGACCACAAAACCAGAATTATAAAAAATTCTCAAAGATAACCCCAAAAGACACAATGAAGTCAACAATGCTAAAAATCTAGTTGACTACACCAAGAAGGTTATCAGTTAAGTAGAAGAGTAAATAACATCAGTGGTAACAGCAAAATAATACAGTGACAAAAATAAGTTATTACATTTCCACAATAACTCTCAATGTGAGTAGTCTCAATCCTCCAATTAAAAGACTTAGCCAAGAAAATTGGATGAAAAACAAATCCCAACAGTATGATACATACAAAAGAATGCATTTAATATAAACAGCTCTTTTGAGGCTAAAAAGCAAATCAAAGAAAATAATATTGCATGCAAAGGAAACCTCACAAGAAGCAGAAAGAGTTTCCCTAATTTCAGAAAATGATGACTTCAAGTCAAAAGCAATGAGCTGATCCAAGGACAATCACTACATACTGAAAATGGGAACAACTCAAAAGGAAGACACAACTATTATATTCACCAAACAACAACTGAATATAATAGCTCAGATAAACATCAACATATATAGATGGGAGACCTCAACAGTCCACTGTCACAAACAGATCAAATGGGCAAAAATTCAACAGAGAAATGTTGGCATTGAATATCACCTTTCCTCAAAGAAGTTTAATGTACATCTACAGAGTGTACTATAACATAATACACATTCTTTTCAGCCACACATGTATAGCCAAATTCAGACTGCATGATAATTCATAGAGCGTGCTTACATAAATACAAAAAATCAAAATTATACCAGACACATAATCAGGTCATAGTGCAAGGAAACTGGAAATGAATTGCAAAAGAAACCCCTTTGAAATTATAAAAAACACTTTGTTTTTGCTTCTATTTTTCACTCTTCAAGTTAAAATACAAATAAATACATTTTAAAAAAAGACATCAAGTTGCATAAAACAAGAAAATGAGAAATTATAATAAACAGGCAGGAAAATTTTAAAAATACATTGTTTGAATAATCAATTGATCATAAAAAATCAAGGAAGAAATTAGAAAGTTTGAAGCCAATTGATAATGCCAGTACAATGTACTGGAACCTATGGGATGCAACAGAAGAAATTTTAAGACAGAATCTTATAGCATAGCTTATATCAGTAAAACACAGTTAGCCTAAATAGCCTAATGCTGTGCCACATGGACCTGGAAAAACAAGAATGATCCAAATTCAATGCTAGTAAATCAGAGCAAAAAGTAATTGTCACAGCTTGGAGTTTTGCAAGGGAAACAATATAGGACACATATTTTATAAGATTATTTACCATAGTCACCCAAAGAATCATGTACAAAAAGAGACTGCAGTAAATCTGTACATACACTAAGGACCAAAGAATCCAGCTGAGACCCTGGATCCCATAGCAATATCCTTCATGAGTCTAGCTGAAGACCTAGAGCTCATGGCAATGCCTCCCACAAGTCCATCTGGAGTCCTGGAGCCCATGACAATGTCTTTTCAGACTTGTTTCACAGATCTGTGCTGGAAAGACTAAAAAGGCAGAAGTGGAGTCTACTGAGTCTATGCCAGCAGGCTGAGGGATCTGTGCCAGCAGGATGAGGGATATGAACTGGAGACAAGAAACAACACTCAAGGTAAGAACCAGAGCTTCCCCCAAAAGTACCATAGCCATCCTCAGCAACAGTGAGGTCCCAGGCTCCTCTGAAAATAAAGCTGAGTTCCCATCGGGAAAGCCAATGCAATGAGCTTCTTCAGGAGACTGAGCAGTGTACCATCTTCCCTGCTGGAGCCAGGAGGCAATGCTGAAAGTGAGTGAGGGACAGAGCTCTACCAAAGTGAACCATAACCATTCTCAATGACAACAAGGTCCTGAACTCCTTTGACAATGATAGCAGTTGAGCTCATCAGGAAAACCAGCATGACAGACTCCTTAAAGAGAACCAACAGATCTCATTGGCTTCTCCAACAGCTTCCCACAGCTTCACTAACAGTTTCCACCAGTTCTGCCTCTTATGCTGCTGGCAATAATCCTAAGGTGGGCCTCCCATGACCCAAACCATGCTGGTTCAGTTCAGTGGGTATTACAAGTTGACCACCAATTTTCAATCTACCAATAATGAAACCAAGATTTAAAAACAGTGAATAGGAGCCAGGGAGATGGCTCAGTAGAATAAGCACTTCCCTGGCAAGTTCAAGGGTCTGAGTTCAATCCCTGGTTCTGCAAAAACAACAACAACAACAACAAAACAATGAATAAATGAATCAAAGATCTGGTTCATGGCAACAATAAACACAACAAACAAACCTTTAATCAATTTTGCCAAAAAAAGAAAAAGAAAAAAAAAAAACTGTTAAATCTATTCAATTACAAATGAAAAATGTGAAGCCAAAATGGACATCACCAAAAAACTAATTATTAGTAACTCCTTTCACAGCTTTTATTCTATTAAATTGGAAAATAGATGCATAGATTCTTGGTATCAAAACTGAATCAAGAAAATATAAAACCTCTTATATCCAAAAGTAGTTATGAAATTGAAGCAGTAATAAAACATATGAAAACTCTAGGATTTAACAGATTCACCATTGAATTATACAAGAACTTCAGGAAAAACTAATATAAATAATTCTCAAAATTTTAATAAAATCATATCCCTTACTATGTATTAAACTAAAATTAAAGTGGACCAAATACATAAATAATAAAACAGACACAATCTGCTAGACAAAATTATAGGTGAAAATCTTGAAAGAACAAATGCAGGCAAGGACTGTTAGAACAGAGCTCAAATTTCACAAGAAATAATATCAAGAATCAACAAATATATTGTATCAAATTAAAAGTCTTCCATGCAGCAAGGAAATAATCAAAGGAGTGAAGAATCAACCAAATGAAAATAATTTTTCCAGCTACACCTTCAACAGGGAATTAATATCTAGAATATATAAAGAACTCAAATAAATTATATTCTTCAAAATTAAAGATAAACTCAAAAATGGGGAACTGAAAGGGATAGACACTGTGAAGAAGAAGAATTGCAAATGCCCAACAAATACATGAGAAAATGTTCAATGTGTCTGGCCATGAGAGAAATTCAAATTGACACTGAAATTCCATCATATTCCAGAAATGGTGGCTTCATGTTGCAGAGACACCAATGTCAAACCAAATGAAAGACTCTGCACCAAGGACTTAGAAGGCAATTTTTATTATGCTAGTGGGATAGTGAGAATCAGTTCCAAATTACCAGGCCAGAGTTAGCTTACAGTTCAGTTTAAATACATTTTTGCAAGCAAGAACTACAAGGCTGATAACAGGTTACTATATAATTGGTTACATGAATTAAGTCATATGTTGTCAAGCAGATTTGTTTCAAGCTATTTTTTCTTAAAAGGAATTTTTTATCATAAGATAGGAACATTCTGGAGCAGGGGCTGTGAGCAGAGTGAATAGAGTTAAATAGGACGTTGACTGGTCCAGTCTGTCCAGAAACGAAGTTCTTTAAGCAAGGTGGAAACAATATGTATTTTTCTAAGTAACGAAAACACAAGCTGGACACAATCAAATTGGTCCTAGGCATTATCAAAGAGAAGGAGCTGGAGCCAGATAGGCAAGGCCCACTGAATTTAGCAGGCTAGCTCCATGAAAAGGCACAGGAACATAGTCACATTAATTGATTTTTAACTTTTCTTATAAAATATTAATAACTTTTCTATTTTCAGCTATGCCCTTACACTTCAAGAAATTATGGCTGCAGGGAAAAGGACCCCTTTACATTGTTAGTGGGAGTGTAAACTAGTACAATCAATATAAAAATTACTTTGGAGATTCCTCAAAAAACTAAATCTAGAAATTCAATTTGGCCCAGCTATTCCCTCCTAGATATATTCCTGAAAGAGTTAAAGCCATCATAGTATAGTGATATAAATGATACTGAATTAGTCGACAATATATAAAGTATCTGTCAACCACAAGCCAATGTCTCAAGCCAATATTCTTTCCTGAGGAGAAACAACTCTTAATTGTAGTCAAGATCTGGAAATTGCATATATATGCATCACAAAGGAATGTTATTTTTAAAATCTTTGGAGTATCCTCCACGGTTTTTGAACTGGAAAATTTAAATTTATCTCCCAAAAGTGCTTTTTAACCAAATTCTCATGTGGGTAATAGGGTACAAATGCAGGGGGTGGTGGGCCAGCAGCTTGTGGTATTCCAAACTTTTAGGCCTTTGAGGTTTCCATAACACACAAAGGAGAATATGTGGTTCACTCATGACCACCTGGGAAGAAATCTCCCTAAGCAACAAACTATGATGTAAAACACTTCCATTGTACGGATTCTCGAAACACCGAATGACCCTGTAACAAATTGTGCTCTAACACGGCATTACACAAAAGTTAATTTAAGATTTGGCAAGGTAAACTGTCCCCAAATTCCTAAAACACTGTCCACTTTGACAAATTTTGAGCACTTCTTATTTTTCATCTGTTGTATTTCTGCACACAGGGCTTGAAAATCTGATTTATTTTTCTGCTGTTCATACTAAAAACAACAAAACAAACCAGTTCTTCAAGATTGCTTGCTATCTGTCCCAGCTAGCTCTAATGAAAACACAAGGTTAAAAACAGATGTTAACAGGAAATGTTAACAGAGATCTCTTAAATCTCAGTGATTGCTATAAATACCACGAGGCTCAATGAGGTTGCTGACTACGTTAGGACAGTCCCAGCACGATATGACATAGTGCATACAAGGTAAAATTAATTGCATTCAGTATTTATATAGTTCAAATTTATTTCTCTTGTCTCAGAAACACATGAAGAAATAAAATTTTCCAAAGACTGTATTTCAAAATGTTCTTCTGTGCTTGTTGAAAAGTTCTTTTTATTATTAGGTCTTTTTTGATCCGATTAAACATAACTTTTGTTAGATGACAAAGGGACAGTAGTAGAAAGGTATTGAAAATTACTTTTGTAATACTAACTCAAAGGTACAATAAGAAACCTTGTCTCTATCAGTTTATGACACACTTTGGTCTTTGAAGTCTTAACAGCGAGAATGGAGTATCCCACTATCGCCCGGAAGACGAGCGGAAGGTAAATTCTGAGCCCGAGAAGTATCCTGATTTACAATCAAGGTGCACAACTTCAATCAGAAGTTTAAGAATATAATATTTCACATTGATCTTAACTATGTAGTTTTTAAAAAACTAGGATCTTGAGGCTGCCTGTCACTATTGTGGGCAATTAGTGTATGTTTCCTGAATAAAATCCCAAATAATTTTTTAATGGGATGTAGTTGGGGCAGAAAGCACATGCCCTTCTGAGTGACTGCTGCTAAACAGACCTGCGCCCAGGAGAAGGTCTGGGAAGCTTGTTGAGGGTGACTTCTGTATCCTCCACCCCTTTCTTGAAACCACTCAGCAGAAGTCATACGCTGTTACCATTTCTCCAATCTGCCTCCTTCTGAGATGTTCCGGGATTTCTCATGGTCTGCAGTGTACCCTTCTGTACATTTAATGTTGACAAAGGTTTAGCGGTCTTTGTGTATTAGACATGCAATAGCTTTAAGCAAAGGGATAAATTCATATTACCATTATAAAACCAGTATAGTTATATTTATGTGTATTAAAGTCCTACATATGGAATAAATACATACAAAGAATCTATTATTATCGAACCTCCGAGAGAGCGGGTACGGCACGGAGGTAACCGAGGGATTTAGGACCCCAGGGAAGAAGGGCAACCAGCCCGGGGGCTCCTTCGGATCGCACCACTCCGCTCAGGCGCGCAGGAGGCCGCGCGCATGCGCACGGCCGCACCGCCGGCCCTCCCCGCGCGTGTGTGCATCCGGGTCCTCAGCTTCGCGCTCCCCGCGCCCAGCTATTGGGTCCGCTCCTTGGTCGCTGTGTTCTGCTCCTGGCTGTTGCCGCTTCTGAGGTCTGTGGGTCAACTGGTGAGTTTAGGCGACCGGCTTACCCTGAGTACTCTGGCGGACACCGGCCTGCGCGGCTCCTCCCAGGGCTCGGGCGGGCGCGGGCCGGTCTGCGCGTCCCGGAGCCTGCGGCGCCGACGGAGCGCCCTCCCGCCGGCCGCGGCCAGCCCGGCGGGTCGCCTCCGCCGGGCAGGGGCCGGCTGCGCTGAAGCGCGCGCTCCGGGCGGCGCTGCTCGCTCTCGTCAGCGACGCGGACCGTGGTCCTGCGCTGCACCTACCGGGCGGCGCCCGCCAGGCTCCTCCAGGTCCGGAGCAGCGTGCTGTAGGGAAACTTGGGCTCTTGTTTGGCCCCTCCAGGAAGAGCTGTGTAACCTAAGTGCTGTAGGAGTGCGCATCCAGAAGTTTGGGGTCGTGTTCAGACGGCCTCTTCCTCAGCTGAGGCACGCGCTAAATGAATCAGCACCAGCAGGGAAGCCTAGGCAGTGCTGGGTTTTCCACGCCATGTGGTCGTGATGCCAGAGAATTGGAACCGACACGTTTAAAAATCTGAATATGGAGCTATTTCTTTGTGGGCAGTGAGAGGACTCCATTAGGATATATATGGGATGCACTCTTTGCTCATTGAAGAGCTTTTAAAGAAACACAATTTGCCTGCACTTCGTTGTTCTGAGGAACTTGCTTGAGCTTATTTTGTTTGTTTTGTTTTTGCAGCAAAGTGTATCTAGTTCTTTTCCAAATTTAGTTTCCACTTGTAAGAATCGTCTGTTATGTGTAGATTTCTTATACTTCATTAAGCCCTGTTGATACACAGATCACAAAGAGGTGCCTGTGGGCCAGCAAGATAGCTTACTGGACTAAGCAACGGCTTAGGCGGGCACGGGGACCTGTCGCAGAGACCTGGCCGAGGTGGTGCACGCCTGTAATCTCAGCTGGGGAGGCTGAACACAGAAGGATCACTTGCCAGTCCAAGCTGTGTATGTAGTGAGACCTTGTACCAAATACATTTTTAAAAAATAGTGTCTGAGAACGTGTGTTTTCAATAAGCAAGTGTCAATTCATAAGGCATTTTATGAGCATAGATCATTAAGTCAGACACTTTCAGAAGTACAGCTCCTGTGAAACTTAACAACTTTATAACTAAATTTCTCAGAGTTGGAGTTTGCCAGAATCTGTAGAGAGAGAGAATGATAATATCAACCTCAGAGTCTATTGATTCTGTTAAGTGAGAGGGTCTTTAATCATGCTTGTGTCTGTAGACTAGCATAGTACAGTTGTAAGGACTCATGAATGTGTTTTGCCCAAAGAAAGATGTACAGTGAGGAAGACACAGGTGAAGATCCAATGCCTCCTCGCTAAAGTCTTTTTTTTTTTTCTTTTCATTAAGAGTTTGCTGAGTCTTCAGTGTCTATATATCCTTGGCAGTCATAATAGCTGTTGTTTTTCTGTTTTTGGTATAACTGTATTTTCGGCATTATATTATTAACAAATCCTATGTGTTGGACCAAATTTGATGAATTAATTTTCTCTAAATGGTACGTAGCACTTACTATTATTCCAGAATGCTAGACTATTGTGATAATAATTTTGTATTTTTCTATCAGAATTCTAAAGCATTGTGCTAAGGGTACACTTTAGATTCCATGTATTCATTGTAACATCTTCTAGTTCCATTAATTTAAAATATTTGGCTATCCCATGGAAAAATGTGGGTACAGACCTCATGAGTGTGAAAGTCATATTATGAAAGTATTGGAATTGATTACTGACTTGTTTAAATATAAAACTAATAATTAAAATCAGAATTATACTCATAGAATACACAGTAGATGTTGTAAATTTTCTTTTCTTTTTGGTGGAACCAGGGATTGAACTCAGACCTTTGCCCTTGCTTAGGGAAGCGCCTATTCTACTGAGCCATCTCCCTGGCCTAATGTTGTAAATTTTCACAATACAAAAATAACATTTTTTGTATAAATCAAGTCTGAATTCATATATAAGAATGCTAAGGTCCACTTCTTTCATGGTAGTGGACCAGTCCACATCCCAGAATAAGTACGTCTTAATATTCTTTACCTTAATCTTTTGGGAACTAGAAATTGCTTTTTGTGAATATATTTTTCACAGAAATAAGCCCCTTATTTTTTCCTGCTGAATTAACTTACTAGAAATAGCATGTTTCATCACCACACATTCTTTAAAATTATGTCTGTGTATCTTAATTATAAGAATGTATTAGATATCTGGAATGATGTATGTACCTAGTAATAATGCGAAGTATTTCTGAGTGGTGGGACATAAACATTATTTGACAGAGGGCGATACGGTGCCAAGGGTAGAAGTCAGTGGTACAGCAGCTGCCAGGCAACATGAGGTGTCACATTTGATTCCTAGTACCCCCACACAGAGATTGCCATTATAACAGAAGGTTTGGTTATTGTTTATGGGGTGAGTTCTGGATGTGATTAAGTAGCCAAAAGTTGTCCAGTAATCATTTCCATTAGCTTGTGAACAAGCAGTACTGGTTTGTTTCTCTTCAGTGTTCTTTTACATTGCTTCAGAGGATACCGTGTTGTGGCTTTATACTGAGGTTGACTTAATTTGAATTGTGGTTTAGTCACTATCCATGTGACCTTGGTCAAGCTATGTTTCTCATCTAAAACTGAATATTTGCTTCACAAGATTAAAAAAGGATTATATGTATATAAATGAGCTTGCTGATTGCCTAAATGTCAAGGTCTGTTCAGAAGAAACAGTTATTATTACTGCTTCAAAGGTACCCATTATATTTTTATGTGTGCATGTTTTTGCTAGGTAATGCCCCTTTCAAAATCATCAGTGTTATTGCACTTACTGTTTGAGTGTTTTTGAATTAAAGTGCTGTGCAATGGAATTTTCTCAGGTTCGAGCATCTCGTGCTGCAAGCGGTGCATCACTGTAATGAGGCTTGTAATTCTTGATAACTATGACTTGGCTAGTGAGTGGGCAGCCAAATACATCTGTAATCGCATCATTCAGTTCAAACCTGGACAGAACAGATACTTTACCCTGGGCTTACCAACAGGTAATAAATAGTGTTTTCTGTTCTAGATACTCAGGTTGTAAAGTTGTAAGGTTACTCTGAGTAGAATACTTTTCTTGTCTGTTTCTTGGTTATGTCATTAATTGAACATATTAGTATGTGAAGCCATACATGCATATGTGCCTGTTGTGTGTATATACATGAAATCTAGTCTGTACATCTTCCTATTTCCTGTGTTAAAATTCTGTTTCACCTATTACCTCAAAATGCAGTAATAAATACTGTGACTTAAATGATTGTCCTAGCAGTTTTATCTTCATTTTTTACCTTTTTCTGGGAGTACTTTATTTTTAGAGATATTGTATGTCACTATACATATACTTTCTTAGTAGATTTCTTTTTTATAAGTCATGGAAGGTATTAAAGTATGTGATATTCCCTCTTAATTTTGCTTTACCCTCCTTGTAGTCTCTTAGAAGCTCTTTGCTATTTCTTTACTTTCTTTTGTAGAAGCATTACAAGCGAAAACTTACTATATTGAGCATATATATATATATATATACTTTTTTTTATGTATTTGGTGCAGGGTCTCACTACGAAGCTTGTTCTCATAGTTATCCTCCAGTTTTCAGCCTCCCCAGTGCTGGGACTGCAGGCGTGCACCACTATGCTAGGACTCAGTGGTTAGCTCTGCACCAGGGGATGGGCCTGGCAAGGCATATGCTGCTGCAAATCAGACCCAGGCCCTGGGCTTGCCTGAGCAGGTGCTTAGTCCGCTGAGCTAGGTCCCTGCCCTCATTTGTTCTTATGGTGCTTAATTTGTCTTATTTGTACATGTTTACAATGTATAGCGATTACATTCATGATAGAGAACAGGTACATGTACATAACACATCATAATTCTTCTTTTATACCCCCTTATACCCTTCCTTCATCTCTTAGTTCCCTTTCCTTTTCCAATGTCCTATTATCTGCCTTTCATCTTGCTCTTTATTTATGCTTTAGCTTTCTCATGTAAGAGAGAACATGATATTTAGGCTTCTTTGTCTGATTCTTTTTACTTAACATTGTTGTCTCAGTGCATGTCTGTTTTCCTACAGATGGTTCAGATTTATGCTGTTTAAGTGTTTTTTGCTCAAATTTATGTTTTTTAGGAGATAGTGGTACTCAATTGTATATAAATGCCACCTTCTCTTTATGTGTTCATCTACTGATGAACATATGGACTGCTTCCAAGATTTTAGCTATTATGCGAACAATGTGGAAGTCCTGATCTTACAATGCTTTGTTAATCTTTGACTTTGCACAGGATATTAAATATAAAGTCAGCGCTATTTTTTGATGATGAGCCTTGGTTTCCTTACTTGTAAAAAAGACAAAGAATAGTGGTAGCCAAACCTTTATATTCCTGTTCCAGAATGATGTTTGTAGGCTAAATTTATGCATTGCTTGCTGGTTCTCCTTCAGTCTGAGGCAGTCCATCTTGGTGAGGCTGTCACCAGGTTGTTTTTTGAGTTAGGCACACCATGTCTGCACACCCATAGAGCCTCCTCAGTTCCGTCAGGTGAGCCCTTGCAATAGTTACTGTAAACCTGGGTTATTTTTAGCCTACCTGTATTAATTGCATTGTTTTCATTGTGATGCAGAAGTAATAATTTCCAAAATGCTATCAATATTAAACATGTTTTCAGTTATTTAAATGTAAAACTTCAAGTTTTAGTTTTGGCAGGTTAACTGCATAGGATGACATCTGGCAAGGGAGTACCCCTGGGAACCTTTGTTGACATTCTCTGGCAGTGTTAGTTAATGTCCTCTTTTAGCTCCCTAGTGGCTTTGAAATTTGAATATACACATTTGTAATTATAGATAACATGACTTATCATGGCTTTTCTCCCACCAAGCACAATTTTGGGGGAGTATCTGTTTAACATATACTAGTATAATTTTAACATTTAAAGTATGCTATGGGCCTGACCTACCTCCCAACCTCATTCCTACCATTCTCTTCCATTGAATCGGTCCAGAGAACAATACTAGGCCTAAACTTGCTGCCTGCTTTTCCTTCTTGTTTGTACTCATAGTGTGTGTGTGTGTGTGTGTGTGTGTGTGTGTGTGTGTGTGTGTGTGTGTATGTGTATGAAATCGATGTGAATTTTGGAACTATCCAGATCTAGATTTAAATCCTTGACTTTACAGCCATTTGTTATTAAGCAAATTTCTTAATCTTTTGAACCCAATTCTTCTGTCTCAGAATGAGAAAGATAATGCTAGTTTCCCAGAATTGTGAGTTTTACATCATGTTAGCTCCAGCTAGCTCCAACCCATGTAGGAGGCATACAGGTAGTCTTTAGGTCTCATTTTCCCCGCCCCATCTGTTATATGGGGTTTACTTATAGATTGCTTTCTTTAACAGAATTCTGTCCCTCCATCAGGATTTAGTAGAAATGCTATCTTCTTTGATCATGCTTCCCAAAAAGATACAGTCTCTTTTCTTGATTTGCTGTAGCACTCTAGACTTTTACTGAGTTATTTATGTTTTCTCCTGTGTTAAGGTTATTTTGTACTTGTTTTTCCCTGTATTTTTCTCAGGCAGGAAAAGTCCTAATTATCTTTTTTATATCTAAATTGTAGTAGGTATTTGTTAAATATTACTTGTGTTGGAGAGTGACTATTGCAATAAATATTAAAATGAATTTTTTGTCAGTTTAGTCTGTACTATGTTTTCCAATTTTTTTCTTTCATGCATTTATCAAAAAGTAGAAAACAAATGTTTTGTCATTACCGTAGTAGCCTCTTGTCACTTTTTTATCTCCTATCTTTAAATTGAAGGGCTTAAAAAGGAAACAAGATTCCTCTATGCAGTCCATATTTTTGGGGGGTCAAGTGTCATGTTTGTGATTATGTTAATCAGCTTTCTGCTACTGTGACAAAATACCTGAGAAAAGCAATTTAAAGGAGCAACTGATTACCCTCACAGTTTCACCAGAGGTTTCTGTCTGTGCTTACTTTAACCCTTTTGTTCTGGGCCTGTGGTGAGGGGGAACTTCATGGCAGGAAGAATGAGGTAGAGCAAAGCTGATCACATGATGTGGCCAAGTAAGGGAAACAGAGAGCAGAAAAGGCTAGGGACAAAGCACACCCTTCAAAGGAAACCTCTAAAGACCTGCTTTCTCCAACTACTCTCTGCAAGGCTTCTACTGCCTCCTAATGGAGTTGTGCTGGCTTTCATTGGTTTTAATCCATTGGCGAGGTTAGAGCCACCGTGATCCCCACCCCTCACCATAGCCCTGTCTCTATTTGAGTTGCAGTCTTCTTACTTGAGATTTCCTTTTTTTTTCTGGCCAGAAACTGTTTAGTTCCATGAACTTATGTATTCTTCATTAGACAGCTCATGTGAAGTCTTTTGCTTGGGTTTGTAATGATGCTTGACCTAGAGATCCATGTGTTCTATCAGATTAGGAAGGCCAGTACTTATAAGAGTGCAGTCAATCTAGCCTACTACTTTGGTGTTATAATACAAAATATAGCAAATTTAGAAAACAAACAGGGAGGCCATTCATATTGGGAAAACGTGTTTGTTGTGTAATACCTTGAGGCACTTCCAAACAAAATCTTTTTACAAAGAGAATAAATTAAAAACAAAGTATTGAATGTGGAGATAGGATTTTCTAGAGCTCTCTATATCTTAAACAATACATTTTCTTGCGTGAATCTTAGCTCACGAAGATAACATGAAATGAAAAAATAGAAGCTCTAGTTAAAAACAGAACTGCTAGTTCCTCACTGAATCTTATCAGATTTAGAATCAATTTTGAAAGTAGGGGCAATATTAAAATGAGCTCTGCTTTCTTTGTAGATTTGGGTAAATGACTAGCATTTAACCTAGTTATATTAACTGTGCTAAAATTTAAGATTTTTCTGTCTACTTTTCTCAACAAAAAAGATTTTTCTTTTGACTTTATTTTTCTTTTAACTCAAATATGGCCTTCAGATTTTATTGCTAGAATTTGTAGTAGTATTTCCAAATATTAATAATTCAAGAATAAATTTTCAAAGTTTAATTAGTCTTCCTTAACAGTTCTCATCTACTATATCAAGCTATATTTGTTAATAAATATGCATTTAATGATTGCCTGCTTAATTCTAAATGAGCAAGATTAAAAAATGAATAATTGTGTATCTAAATTATTTTAAAACATATCTTTCCAGTTATGTTAGAAAATTAAATCCTTATCTGTTTTAGGGAGTACACCTTTAGGATGTTATAAAAAACTGATAGAATATCACAAAAGTGGAGACCTTTCTTTTAAATATGTGAAGACTTTTAACATGGATGAATATGTAGGTAAGATATTTTTTATTATGTTCAATATGTTACTTGGGTATGTTATCTATTGTTTTGAATAAAATGGTTGTACTGTAACATTAATATGTATTTTGGATTTTTGTATTTTATGTAAATCTATTGTACTTAGGATATACTAAGTACAGTATTGTGATGAGATTGCAAATTTATTTGAGATTGCAAATACAGATTTAAAATCTTTAAGTACTATATTATTGAAAGAATATAGGACTACAAATCAGAGAATCTGCATTCATCCTTTATAAGTCATAATGTGTTAAAATTCTTATTCATTCTCCATTTTTCTCTCTGTCCTTGAGGCATAGTTAAAAGCAATGTTGTAAGCTAAGTGTGGTTGTCTGTGCCTGTCGTGTGGAATCCAGCACTCTGGGAGGCTGAGGCAGGAGAATAGCAAGTTTAAGGTCAGCCAGACTAATGAAGCAATTTAGGAAGACTCAATCTTTTAAAATATGGCTTGGGAATGCAGCGTAGAATTAAGAACCTGGGTTTAATCCCAAGTACCACTAAATTAAAAATGAGTGCATACATACATAAAATAAGTAAACAACATGGTAGTGATGAATTAAATGATGTGTATGTAAAACTAATAGTACAAAGATTTTTTTGTCTAAAGTAAAGCCTATTCATATTAGTACTGATGAAGATTTTATAATATATTGAGTGTTAACTTTTTTAAGTGAAAATACCTTAAGTGAAAATATCTCTGATATATACAACCTCTGTATTAAAATATAAATATAGGAAGACATTTTTAATGGTAGCATAAGCAATAGCGAAAGAATTGTTGCAGTTCAGTGTACTTGGATGCATATAGGAAGAATAGAAGAGGAGGAACATGGCCACTGTTTCAGTTGAATGTTTATTTAATACATAAATCAGTTTCAGACACTACCATGTTATTTGTTGATAAAGTGTATAGTGGTTACATAAACATGAGCTAGACTTCTGGTGTTTGCTCCCCAGTCCTTATGTGAGCTGTATCACCTTGGGAAAAATTCTGTGTGCGTCTTGCTCATCTATAAAATGAGAATGATGGTAGAATTTCCATGGATGTTTCATAAATTAATTCTATTAACATATACATATAAGTTAATATAGTGCTGGGTATATGATAAGCATATATTCTACATGAAATATTTTAAACAGGGTATGGCATAAAAAGTTAAATTTATTTATGGAAATAATAAATTGTTTTCTTTATGAACTTATTTAGGACTTCCAAGAAATCATCCTGAAAGCTACCATTCTTATATGTGGAATAACTTTTTTAAGCATATTGACATAGATCCTAATAATGCTCATATCCTGGATGGGAATGCTGCCGATCTACAAGCAGAATGTGATGCATTTGAAAGGAAAATAGAAGAAGCTGGAGGAATAGATCTTTTTGTTGGAGGTATGTAAGATTTTTGTCATTGTTTGCTGATATTTGAATTGTTTTAATTTTTTTTTAATTTACCATTGCACTATCCAAAGAATACTTGTGACTGTGATACTCATCCATTAAAATAGAAATTCTAACAGTTAACAGTCAAAATTGTTTAAGTTATGCCTTAAGAGGTAGATCTGAGCTCCTTTTAAACTCTTCTGATTGCTTTTTTAAGGCTGACAGTTCATCACATCTCAAAATAAGTGACCTGTTTTTCCTTTCTACTTTTGTCTTTTTTAGTTTTTTTTACTTGCTGATTTCATAGTTTTTAACTACCTATAATTTTTACAGCCTGCTTGTGAAATAAGAATTGAAGGTAAATGTTAATGAGACATGGGTGGATTTTAGCACATCATTTAAATTATTTCATCTCACTGAGAAAAATCAATTAAAAATAATTAACATTTTATTTATCTTTATCCCTTAGATAATATGAATTAAGTATAAATTTTCTTAATAAATTCCAAAGAGATTGAGTAGTTTACTAAACTTATGTTTATATATTTTATGTATATCTGTGTGTGTGCATAATATACTGAAAATAGTAAGGGTTTCTAATAACATCATTTTCTGTTAATATGAAAGATCAGATATAGCTAGCTGGTTGCCATAGGAATAGCATATTAAACTAATCCCACAATTTTTTTTTGCTAGTTCCTATATATTAAACTAAAAATACTAATTCTGCTCTAAATTAACGTGACGTTATCTATCAGTCTATCTGTCTATCTTATAATTAATTAGAAAATGCAACATTACAAAAGTTAGGGCTATACTGACATTAATTGATGGTTGAAGTAGTATCCAAGTATAATTGAGGTGGTTTGTTACTCTTGGACAGAATTGAGTTTTACAGTCAAACATAAATTTGGTTTATTGAATAATGTCTTTTATAAGTTTACTGACAGTTTTAATTAAAGTATGTGCAAAACAATTTTATATTAGCCATTTCAAAATTTGTGAGAATTAAGCACACTAACATTCTAAATGTCTAAAAATACTTCATGGTATATATTTTATAATTATATCTCACAACTTCTAAACTGTAGGGACTAGCCTTGTTGTCTCTTAGTTTATTGAATTCCCTGAGATTTTTACTAAAATTCTTCTAAGGATACCTAGTGAGATTGAAATTCCTTTTTACAGAAATTTTTGTTCCTGTTTAGGAAAGCCAATTTTACTTTCTTATATGGGAAAATTTATTTTTTATCTGAGCAAGAATACAAGTTAATCTATTTTGTTTTTCAAAATAGAAAGTTGTCTGTGTTTTAAATAAAATTGTTGGTATTGTTTTTGTAATCTGGCAGAACATTTGTACATTTTAGTTTCATACATATGGTTTAAGTTGAGGCAAGTATCTGTCAGATTTGAAGGCTGAAACATTAGATATTTGATTTTTTTATTTTGTTACGAGACATTGAACATAAGAGTACTTTATTATAGTCCTAACCCTTTTTAAAAATTTATTTATATTTGAAGTAGGATCTCATTAATTTGCCCAGGTAGAATATCATTAAGTTGCAAACTTGTGATCCTTCTGCTTTAGCCTACAGAGTAGTCTAAGGGTGTACCACCACCCCTGTATTTTAGGAGTATGCTAACAACCTACTCTTTAGATTTTCTAAGATCCACACTAAAATCAAGTGAAATTCCTGGAGTATAATATATCCAAACTTGAATTTCATCAAAGTCACTGATTTATTGATATACCAAAAAGAATATTTGTTAGAGGTTGTTTTAAATTAGTGTTTGAAAGATGTCTTCTTCTGTGGACTTTGTCTTCCCTTTTGGCTTACTAAACCTTACTTACGAATCTGTGTGCAAGACCCTAGCAGAGTCATTGCCAAGAAATAGAAATTTCTTGGGGAAAATACCTGATAAGAACTAACTGTATTTTGTTCTTTGCCTGCTTTCAAGAAACTATTCATAATGTAGGGTAATTTTTAGCCTGCAAGTCTAATCAGGTTTTTGGTAAAAACCCTTGTCTTTCCATAGTGGTAAATCATTTCTCATTTCATTTTAGCCCACTGTTATTTTGTAAACTGCTTCATTTCTCCTTCAAAGTAGATGGAACATAAATTGTAATTGCTTATGTTTATCACTGATTCAACACTGAAAAGGAGTTGGTTTTAATTTTTAACCAATTTGTCTTAAGCATCCTATAATTCTCTCTCCTTCCTGACAAAGATAGAACCCATTCTAGTCTGGTGATCCAGGAGTTCACATTTCATAGGTATCAGCAAAACTCTGTGCATGAAAAGAAAATAGTTGACTTCCTGTTTGCAGTAACTTGTTTATCAGAGATACATCTGTATATGAAAGAATCTGATCTGATTCTTTGTTGATTTAGATTATCATTGGATTTTTCAAGACAAGGCTTGGTGTTGGGGTCTTACCACTTGCCCTTCTTTTGTTCCAGGGTTTGTTTAATAAAAACACTAAGAACTGCCAAATGGGATCAAAATATCAGCTTTATTGAAGGTAAAGTTGGAATAGAGATTGTAGGTTGGTCTTGAAGTCAGAATGAGCTCAGTATGTTAATCTGCCCACTCCAGGGAATTAGAGCAGGCAGTCCCTTTACTTGATGAGAAAGGAAGAGTGTATACTCAGAAATTCTCATTCTTCTTGCAATGGCAAAAGTGTTAAGAGAAAGCATACCATGTTTCTAACCTTGCCCTAGCAAAGAGATGTACACATCAAAGAGATGCACAAATAGGCCTAGTATCTTTTTTTTTTTTTTTTTAAAGACAGGACAGTATTTACTTGGTTTGGTTTTTTTGCTTTGTTACAGAATTGAATTACTTAGTTTTCTGATAATAAGAGATGACTAATGGGATGAGAAGCAATTAGTTGGAGTGGTTTGGGTAACTCACAAAACTGAAGGAAGAGTTGAAATTGCTGAGTCTGGAAAAACAAGAGAACCTCAGCTCTCAGAAGTAGGAATGCCTCATTCCTCTCCGCACAGTGCTGCCGACTAGCATCTCACTTTTAGAAGTCTTCAGTTTTTTTCTGTATCCCATGTCAATATTTGTATCTGGAGAATGGTTCTGTTTGGTTCATTTGGCATAACTGTTTATCTCTAGACCACAGTCACTCTGCTTGATGGCACACAAGAAATTGTGGTGCTTTGAGCCCTTGCAGTGAGAAGCAAAAGAGATGGAGGCAGAAGAAACTACTGAGTTAGCAAAGGAAAACCATGCATCCCATCCATTATTCAGCCATCGTTTAGTGCCTCCTATGTGCAATGTGTCGTTTGAAATAGTAACGCTGCATGAGCATAAAGTTCTTATTCAGGAAATTTATATTCTACCAAAAAACTAAAAAGAACAAGAAAGACATGTATCAGTCAGTGAGTTTTTTCAGATGTTTCATAGGGATACTAATTAGTATCTTAATTTAAAAATAGTCTGAACAAGATTAAGCCAATTAAGACCTTGTATGAGGAATCTCACTTTTTGAGTTACTCATGAACAGTAATGAATGTGTTGGCACGTCTCTCTTAACCTCTGCACATAATTCCTTCTGTATGACCCGTGTCACCAGAAAGAGCACTAGTGTTGCCCTTAGTGGAATCTATTTTTTCTGGAGATCTTATTTTTTTAGTTCTATCTTTTGCTTTTTACGTATACAAAGACAAATATTTATGCAAACCTAAGAGGAGAAACAATATTTTTATAAATGTATACAGATGTGTTTAATTGAAACTTAGATTTACCACTAGACATGTACTTAATAGGGGATATTATCCTTGCATATTACGTTCCCACATTAAAAATTTATGTCACTACATTAAATCTTCTTAGATTGTGCAGTAGAGGTCTGTATTTGTTTCACATTCATTTTTTCCTTGGCGCATGAAAACTAGGTAGCTTTGAGAGTTCACACTGTTGTGGTCTTAGCAGTTTTATATTAGAGTTGTATGCTGTCAGTAAGACGTGTGTAGCTTATTATTAAAGTGAATATCGGGGCCAGAGAGATGGCTCAGTGGAATAAGTGCTTCCCTGGCAAGCGCGGCCTGAGTTCAATCCCTGGTTCCACAAAAAAAAAAAAAAAGTGAATATCAAGGGTATTAATGTGAAAGATATTTTAATGAGTTAGAACACTTTTAGTTTTTAATTGAAGTTGCCATACATTTAACTACTAGGATAAGAGTATATAAAAACTCATGTATTTATTTTATAGATTATTTTGTAAAAACTTTCTTCCCAATTTCTTCAAATATGAAATACTATCTATTTATACCCAAATTTTAGTGAAAATCTTAGAATATGAAAATTATTTGTGATTCTCCTTGAAACAGTATTTTTTGAACTGTGGTTATCCTTCATTCTGTGGTTGTAAAATCAAAGTAGCAGTCACAACTTGCACTTCCTTTTTATTTTTTTAATAAAAGATAGCTTGTATAGTTCCCAGTAAAGCTATATATTACTTTGTATAATTTTCACTTTAATTGTATTATAGATGTTTGTGTGAGATTGTATATGTGTACTAGATGCTAATGTCAAATGTTGTTTCTTACAATAAGACTGCTATTTCTTCAAAAATGTCTGAAAAATTGTCCAATATACATTTGTGTTTGTGAGGAAACTATACTGCAAAAAAGTCTGCTAGGTAATGACCCCTTTCTGGACTAGAACCAAGCAAATTAAAGCAGGTGTATAAAGAGCACTATGTTAGGAATCAAAATATTTAGAGTTGAGTCAGCTTTGGTATTTACTAAGCTGTAAGTCACCTTGAAAGGGTCATTTGCTTTATTTGACCATTCAGACTTTCCTTTTGTACTAACAAAAAGATAGAAGAAAGGATTAAAATAGATTTGTCTCATCTTACCATCTAGTAACTCTATTGTTAAAATCTATGTAAAAGTGATTTATGAATGTTGAAAGTGTTAATTTTACTTAACTTTACACTTAATTTACTGCTATGCTTTGATTAGAATCTTGTCAACTCTATGCTGTGCATAGAGAACACGTGGAAATAGTTTCTAAAGTAAAAAAATACAAAAATATTTTAGTGCAATGTTAGCAAGTTAGCTATAAAGTAAGATCAGGTAAGTGTCTTTGTCATTATTTTCTTGCTCTTAAGACAGAGATCTTTGAGAAAACATATTTACAATATGTGAGAAATCTAGCTTATTTTATGCTTATCTCTGTGTGTATTTCTTTTGAAAGGAATAGGTCCAGATGGTCACATTGCATTTAATGAACCAGGATCCAGTTTAGTATCAAGGACAAGATTAAAGACCCTAGCAATGGACACCATTTTGGCAAATGCGAAATACTTCAATGGAGATTTATCAAAAGTACCAACCATGGCTCTAACTGTTGGTGTGGGGACAGTGATGGATGCTAGAGAAGTAAGAATTAAATGTTATTTTTTCTATACTTAAATATTTTGAGATGGTTATAATACTTAATAAGTGATATTTTACTGCATCTTATTTGCAATATAAATTGTTTAAGGTTTCAGTATATTCTTTCATCACAGTTGAAGTCCTAAAATCTTACTGTATGGTTTGTTCTTAATTGAAATAGTCTTATGAAAGGACTTTCAGGGAAAGATGCTCTCTTATTAGCACACTGCGAGTCTTAGAGCCTCAGGATGATTAAATTTAAAGTGCTTCTTGGCTGTATGAAGGAGCTGGAGAACCTGTAAGTTTCTCACTGAAAAGGAGCCCAGCAAGGGTTGCATCTGTTCCAGATTTAATATATTTAAAAATGTATGATCAGTGAGCCATAAACCTTGCCTAGTTTTTAAACGTTTATTTGGACTTTCAGTACTTGAGAACAGCAGATTACAGTCTGTTTATGGTTCCACTGTTTAAATTATGAAGCAATCCAGATCTCTATCTTTAGTTAGGAAGATTGGACAGGTTCAGAGAAAGAGGATAAAACATGATGTATAAGTTTAATAAAACTATCATTCCAAATATAGGAGTTCCTCATTTTTCACAGTAGGTAAGTTGGAAAAAGGATTTTACTTTATTTTTTATGTACTTATTACAGCGTCTACAGGGTCTCACTACACAGATGAGACTTGTAGTGATCCTCCTGGTTTCAGCCTCCCAAGCGCTGGGATACAGGCATGTACCACCACGCCCAGTCTCAATCACCCTCTTAGGGTGCCACGGGAGTAGGGCTGGCATGGTATGCCAGGGGTCGAACCTTTACCCCTGCACCTGCCGAAGCAGGCACTTTAGTCTGCTGCGCTATATAGCTGGCTCTAGAATGGATTTTTAATGATTTTTAAGTATTTTTTAGAAAAAGTAAAATTTGTTTACAGCTTAAGATAATGCCATATATTTTGAAAATGACTTCCAAAGACACAAAATTCCTTAAGGTATTGCAGCATCTTTAGAAATAATTTTAATTGTTTAGCTATTCTTATAACAACACGTAAGAACACTAGTAATTTGTAAAGTGTATGTTTTACTGAGTAATGAGAGTCACAGAGGTGACCAATGACTTCTCTGCAAGTGTTACTTACAGGACCTCTTTTTATTATTTATTGCTGTTGACTGTTCAGTCATTATGAAACTCTGTGTTCTTTTCATCTTTATCAAACTTATAGCTCCCCTCTGCTCCCTGTAGGAGAAATGAAATTTAGGGCCTTGGCACTGCGCTACATCCCCAGCTTTTATTTATTTTTGAGATAGGGTCTGTCTTTGTAGCCCAGGCTGCCCTGGAACTCACAGAGATCCTATCTCAGCCTCCCAAGTGCTAGGATTATAGACATGTGCAGTGGCACCTGGCTCTAGCTTTTAGTTGAGGACCCATTAACTCTGAAATACCACATTATCTGGAGATTTTCTATTTGTCCATAGGACTTGATTTTCTAGAGGACTTACCCTACAGCTTTTCCATAGTTTTACTGTCATATTATTACTGTGCTTTATTTTATATATGTACATATTATATACATTAAATACAGTACTGTACGTACCTGTCCTAGCCTCCTTGCCGTCTTAAGGCTGAATGGTGCACACTGATTCTCAAACATCAGTGCATGTAGAAGCAGCACTGGTGTCTACACCCAAAAACTGACTGCAGATTTGAGATTCTGTCATTTGAGAAAGAATCTTAAAGTGTTCTAGTATGAGGCTGTCTTTTTTCATATGAGGACTTTTATCATTAAAAATAGTGGAAGTTATAATAGAATGTGTTGCAAGTCAGTATCAAAGTTGTATTTTGAGAGCTATTTTTAATGTTTTTTGATATTTCTTATATTTATGACTAGCCATAAATATCAAATTATTTTTTATCTATTAAGTTTCTTCCAGCCTCTACTCCTTTCATTCCCTTTGTACTTTTAATACTAGTACAGCTTTAGTGTACAGTGAAGTGTCTTTTTATTTTTTCCAGTATACATTTGATATTGAGATTTGTTCCTACCTATAGGTTATGGCTCAATGATTAAAGACTCCTTACTCATATTTTCTGATTGTTATTTTTTGTAATTTTTTTTTTGGTCTTTGAAGAGACAGAATGTTAATTGTTCAGGGTATGGACCTTATAATCAAACCACTGGTTTGTGTCTTGGCCCCACCAAGACTGTGGGCAACTTACAGGGTACCTATGCTTATCTGTAAAATAGTAGTAATTTTTATCTCATATTTTCACAAGTTATGTGGCAAAATTCAAGTAAAGTTTTGAGTTCTGTACTTATGCTTTTGAGTTCTATACCTACCCTTGAATTGCAAAATTTCATTTGAAAATTTCCTTAAATAAAATTGGAAAGTATCTTTATGTAGCAATCAGTAAATATTTTCATTTTCTACAAATCACTGAAATAGCATTATAGAAATTCATTATAGAAGGACTTCGGCCACATTATACTCATAATAACCACTTAGGAGTCTCTGATTCCTAGGTCACAGATATTGTGAATTATATGGCATTGTAATGGAGACAGAAATCTGTATTTTTCTGGTTTTGTTTTCAGTCACTAACCCATATGCATTTTAAGACAAAAACACTGGCTAATAATGTATTCATACTGTTATTCTATCAAACATAATTTTTGTTTTAAAAGAGTAAGTGTAATTTGTAATTATAGTTGAAAGCATGTTAAATTCTTTGCTAAGATCGATTCTTACATTTAACAAAATGGATTAATGAAATCAAAGTTCTGACAAATCTTAGTAGGTTCATTTACCTTGATTTAAAAAAATATCTCACTTCAAAATGAAAATCAAATACTGAATTATGATTAAAATAAATAATGCCTTAATCCATTAAGCATTCCTTTCATTTTTGGAAAAGTCTGTTTGTACAGTATAAATTTGTTGTTACAAATTTTCTGACCTATAACCACTTTAACATTTATTATTTAATTTGTATTTGATACAGGGTCTCACTACACAGCTGAAACTTGTAGTGATCCTCCTGCATTCAGCTGCTCTAGCGCTAGGATTACAGGTGTGCACCATCATGCCTGATCTTGGCTCAGTGACCTGGGGCAGGGCCAACTCAGCATGTGGTGCTGGGGATCGAACCACAGTCCCTGTGCCTGCCTAAGCAGGTACTTAAGTCCACAAACTATCTTGCTGGCCATCACCTTAACATAATGAGTATCTTTAAAATCTTTAAAAAATTACATAAACTTATGTGTAGTCTGAGTTGCAAACTGTGATAGATTGATTGCTAAAACCAAAAGATTTATTCTGATACACTTGACATTTATATATGTTGTTTGAATTATTTCATAGGCAGAGATTTAGGACCAAGACAGTGGCTTTTCTGTAGTTTGTTAGAATATTACCAGTTATGTTTGCTTGAAAGAGCTCTTGTGCTTGTCATTCCTTAATTCTACTTTTATCTGAAACAACCCGAAGTTATACACATTCAGTGAAGTGGTAGTCTGACTTCTCTGGACAGCACTTGGAAGGTCTGTTAAGAGTCTTGCCTCTTTATAATAGTATTGCTTATCTGCACTAGAGTGATGCTTTGTATTACTGAGATGATATAAATCCGTTCAAGACAAAGTAATTTTGCTTTTGCAAGACAGCTTGTTTCCTTTTCTTCATTCTTCTAGGTCTCTTACATATCAGAACTTACTGTGTTAATCATACTTTGCAGTATACTTAAACCTCATAATTGAAGCTCCTCCTCATTTGTAACATGTTTGTAACTATTATTTAACAATAAATGTGCATGACTTTCCAGGTTATGATCCTCATAACGGGTGCACACAAGGCGTTTGCCTTGTACAAAGCAATCGAAGAAGGAGTCAATCATATGTGGACTGTGTCAGCTTTCCAGCAGCATCCCAGAACTATTTTTGTATGTGATGAAGATGCTACTTTAGAATTGAGAGTTAAAACTGTGAAATACTTTAAAGGTGAGCACTGACTTTCAGAAGCAAAGTGTGACATGTTGTGTTCTAGACGACAAAGCTTAGTATTACTGTGAGGATTGAAGCCCACATAAATTAGCGCTGTGCTGATACAACAGTAGATTTTTCTAGGAATAAAACTTTTCACTTGTGATAGCTTTCAGAGAGGTATCCTATTTTCTTTCATGAAAAAAATCTCATAATAGATTTTCAGTAAATATTTTTCTTGAAATCTGAAATGTAATTATTTTTCATATTTAACATACCAGGTTAAATAACCAAACAGAATGTGTTTGTTATCTATGTGTTTCCTTAGTTTCTTTGCATGTTTACCAGTCCTGCCTCAGGTGTCTGCAAAGCCTAATCCGTGTTTGCTGCATCTCCCACTGTCTCCTTTAATTGTCACATTTTGATTTTTCACTAATAATAGGTACATTTTAAAACACAAGGGAGTAAGTACTATAAATTAGTAGGAGCTTCACTACTAAACTTCTGGGTGATTTTCCTTTTGTTTTTTTCCTGTATTTTATTTCAGTCATTCTCCAACTGTATTGTACCTAGTTTTGTATAAAAAAATACACACAAACACATGCTTGGCATATAAGTTTATATTTTGAGATCTTTTTTTAATATATACATATTTTTAGTTGGATATAGGATCTCATTATTACTCAGTTCAGACTGGTAGCGATCCTTCTGTCTCAGTCTCCCAACACTGGGATTACAGGTGTGCACCACTATGCTCGGTTTGAGGGCTGCCACAGTGGGCATGTGGTATCCGGAATCAAATTTGGGTCTGTGCGCTTGCCAGGAAGGTGCTTAGATGGCTGAGCTATGTCCCAGCCCAAGAGATGTTTTATTTATTTATTTTTTTGTGGAACCGGAGATTGAACTCAGGCCCTTGCACTTCCTTGGCAGGGAAGTGCTCATATTCTACTGAGCCATCTCCCTGTCCCCCAAGAGATGTTTGTACTATGATAAATTTCTAACCCATTACTTGATCAAGTATTATATAAGCCCAACACATAAGCAGGCTATGAAAAGTATCTTTATAAATCACCTGTATTTATGTGCTACTTCTCTTTAGTACATGTTACTTCTGTTACATGAGTGAATTTCAGTTTTTTTCTCTACTAATATAAAATATACTGAATAAGTCAAATCTCTCATGAAAGCATTGCTTAAGATTAAGAAACCATATTTTACTACTGTGTCATACTGATCTTTAATTGGGATGTCTTAAAATTGGATGTCATACCTTATCTGATAAATTATTTCTAAACACTACACAAAATGATGGTGTTTTAAACAGCATTTCTTATGTAGAAATATAGTACATTAACTAAACTATAATTCAGTTAATCATTAATGTAGCTGGACCTGGTGGCACATGCCTGTAATCCCAGCACTCAGGAGGCTGAGGCAGGAGGATTGTTGTGAGTTCGAGATCAGCCTGAGCTACAAAGTGAGCTGAAGGCCAGCCTGAACTGCATAGTGAGACCCTGTCTCAAAAAGACAAAAAAAAAAAAAAATCATTAACATATACTTCATGTAAATGTTAAAATATGGCACATTGAAAGTGGTACATAAAGCCGGGCGTGGTGGCGCATGCCTATAATCCTAGCACTTGGGAGGCTGAGGCAGGAGGATCATTGTGAGTTTAAGACCAGCCTGAGCTACAAAGTGAGCTTAAGGCCAGCCTGAACTGTATAGCGAGACCCTGTCTCAAAAAAGACAAAAAAAAAAAAAAAAAAAAAAAAAAAAAAAAAAAAAAAAAAAAAAAGTGGTACATAAGTCACTAAACTTTGGCAAGTACTGAAAATCTCAATTTTAGAAAACTTTGATCATGCTGTAGTTTTGTTATATTTGCATTTAATGTTTTGTGAGCATTTTCCTTTACTAAATATTCTTCAGAAGCATTTTAATAGTGGTGTAATGTTTCAAAATTTACCATTTCCTTCTGTAACATTACTTTGTCTTTTATATTTTCAAGATTTTTACCAAACCACAAATGTCAAATTAAGTACAAATTGTTGGCTTCTTTGTAAAAACCAAGAGCTCCTCAGTGATGAGTTGTGAATAACATGCAAGTTTGCAGGTGGAATTTTACCTGTGCATTTCCATGTAGTATTCCAGCTTTCATCATGAATATGTTAAATTCCTTGAAGTTAATACAAACAATATTCATTATCACTTTTAAGGCATTGAACACACACCCATTTTCTAGTCCAGTAATCCCCAGGTAAATCCTCTATTACTAATCTTGGTTTTGTCATAATTTGGTTTTTATCAAAATGTTTTACTCCTTTTTGAATATTTAATAATAGTACTTCTATTAAAGGTAAGGTCTAATAGGTAAAGCTGTACACAGGTATATATATTCTTTTAAGTCTGCATAAAATCTACTTAAACTTAAAAATCTTAATTTCATTCTGGCCAGATAGCTCAGTGGATTAAAGTGCCTCCTTAGATGCAGAGACCAGGGTTGATCCCCAGCTTGCTGTGGTGGCCCCACCCCCAGGGCAAGCTGAGAGGGCAGCTGAGACTGGGTATGGTGGTGCATACAATCCCACTACTTGGGAGGTTGAAAAACAGGAGGATCACTACAAGTTCAAACTGTGTAGTAAGACCCGGTAGTAAATACATAAAAAGTATATATATATAAAAATTTTAAAATCTTTAATTCCTATTCCAATTAAGACTTTGCTATTATTTTAATAAACCTTACTGTGTGACATTTTTTAAATGGGGAAGGGTCCACAGGGTGTTTAGTATGTCACTAGATTGTAGTGATCTGCCTTGTTTACAGCCCCCCAAGAGCTGGGATCACAGGCAAGTACCACCATGCTGTCTCAGAGTGCCCCAGGGGCGGGGCCGACAGGATAGGCTGCGGAATTGAACCCCTGGCCCCTGCTTAATCTGATGAGCTATGTGGCCAGTCCTGTGTGATGAATCTTACATCACTTTTGTAAATATGTATTCAAATAAGTGGAAACTGCCAATGGAATGTACAGAGTAATGCTTGGAATACTGACATAGCAATTCTAGCCCCTAACTGAAGCAATGTAAACTTTTAGATCTATTGTCCACAGTGTGTTCGAGTTTTATCTTATGATATTGTTGCTCTCTGAACACAAGAACTGTTCCTATCCTGGTTACTTGCAAGGTACTATACAAGTTTCACACCTGCAGTTTCATAACTAAAAACTGGTATTTGCTAGGTAGTTAAAACTAAGTATTTTATAACATTCCTATTTGCATTTTTCAGTGAACTTGACTCGTCTGGATCAGAGAACCAAATATATTCATTGTATGTTCTAAATATTTTGTTTTCTAAAGTGAGATAAAAATGAAAAACACAACTAGAACTGTGGTTTTTTTCTTTAAGGTTTAATGCATGTGCACAATAAACTTGTGGATCCACTATACAGTATGAAAGAAGGAAACTGAAGGAGACTGAAGCAAAATTCTACTTGGAAACTCCACTTTATTAGTAGGCGAACTTTCAGCTATGCAATATGATAAATCATGGGAAATATTGAAGATTGCCACTTTAAAATCCATTATCTATGTTAAACATTCCATATTTAAAATATATATTTTACACTAGGATTTATGACATTTTTGGCTCTCAAAGTTGATTGGCTGTTTATTACAAATTACAGAAAGTTACATACCTATAAACAGCAAACAAATGTCTGCTGGCTTTATTTGAAAATTAAAAATTGTGCACTTTAGGTACCATATGTGACATGACATAGACTTTTATTTTTTAATTATAGGAATACATGCTAAGCCTTTTTTTTTTTTTCATGTAACTATCATTGCAAATGTTTACTCTTAGAATGCTTTCTTTAGGTTTTCTGCACAATGTTGCCTTAGTCATCTTGCAGCAGTAGTATCTGGACATCACAGTCCTGCTACATATTGTTGGTAAAGGAAATGAGATGACTGTGTAAAAGCAGTTTACACCCTTTTGGAGTATGTATGTAAGTGCATGGATTTTTGCACACCGTCTTAGCACTGTTTTACAGATGTGCTCTTATTTTAATAATTAGGGGTTCATGCTGTCTCTCTCGATATATATATATATATATATATATATATATATATATATATATATATACACGGTACACACAGCTTGGCAGTTGCAAGCTTTATATAAAGTTAAATTCTTTTGAAGAATATTTTCTGATTGCTAAATTTCATAAATCAGCTTTATTCCTTGTATATGTCTAAAAGGGTACTTACTATGAAATGTATATAGTTACTATAAACTTTCATTGTGATAAATTGAATTACAGATCTATATTGTTTTCTATCTTTAACTCAAATAAAACTTAGTAAGAAAGTTATCTGAATTTTATTTCCAGAAGTGAAACATACACATTTGTGAAATTCCAGTAGTACTTGAGCCTTTTAATTTGTTGCCATTATGCAATTATATTTCAAGATAGTCTCTATAGTTTTTAGTTTTGTGTTCCATGGGGAATAAGAGCACACATCTGATCCTTTGCATGTTTTACATTTTATAAGCACATTTTGTAGAGGGCCTGACATACTTAATAATCTATGATTAAAATATTATATTTATCTATGATAAAATATAGTTTAAAGGGCCAGCCGGATAGCTCAGCAGACTAACACGCCTGCTCAGGCAGAATAGGGGTGGGAGGGTTATTATTCCCCAATGCGCTGTCAGCCCCGCCCACAGGGCATGCTTAGAGGGGTGATTAAGACTGGGCGTGGTGGCATGCCCCTGTAATCCCAGCACTTGGGAGGCTGAAAACAGGAGGATCTCTAGAGTCCCTGTCCTAAATACAGAAATACAGTTTAAAGTCTAAGTAAAAATACTTCTAAAGTAAAATAATGCTGCTTTAATAGCCTTACAAAAGGTTTTTAACCAAGTGTATTAGTAGCATCTGGCAGTAACAGTTTACTGCAGACAATCCAAATATCTGGTCATATAGGATGAGAGTGAAAAAGCCAAAGGTGTATGTTTTGGTGTACCC
The DNA here is from genome assembly GCA_004027165.1 of Ctenomys sociabilis. NCBI lineage: Eukaryota > Metazoa > Chordata > Mammalia > Rodentia > Ctenomyidae > Ctenomys > Ctenomys sociabilis. Next base: position 3,911 of record PVKA01006759.1, on the reverse strand, counting down.
CTCACAACTATATCCAAGCTCTAAGCATCTAAAAGATACTCTTAGTTCATTACAGCTGATGTTAAGAAGCTAGTTTAGGTCCATGTACTCTTAACTCTTCACAAACTAGTCTGGCCTCTGTAACTCCCTAAGTCAAAAAGATGAAAGAATTTGAAAGTTCACTGACGTCACTTCCCAAGAAGCAGTAAAATTGACTTTTGATGAATGAAACCAGTTTGAATTCTAACTCAGTCAATAATTGCCCTTCTGTACTTCAGATTGTATAAACTTAGCATAGTAACTGATATATCAAAGTATTTTAATAGTCATATAGATCACTGTAGAAATCCTAGTAACATAATGTCACTGAAGGATTATATGCCTATAAGACACACAGCTCCAAATCACTAAAATAATCTTAAGAAAATGGCCACAGGAGAGATTTAAAATGTAGAAAATGAGTTGGTGGTGACGGCACCCAAGTTTGTGATCCCAGCTACCCAGGAGGCCTGAGGTAGGAGGATCTCAAGTTTGAGGCCAGACTTAGCAATTTAGTAAGACCTTACCTTGATAAAGGGCTTGGTAGACAGCTCTTATAGCCCCTGGGTCAATCTCAAGTGCCATTCAATAGGAAGTAAATAATCAGCCTAAAAAATGCTATTTTTGTACTAGGATTAATGAAAAAACTATTCCCTAATTATAGCTTAAAATAGAACATTTATCCAAATTAAGAAAAAACACATGGTACATAACCCAGTTTGCATATGTGCCAGCTACCAACTTCTGATTTTCTTGGCAATAATGGATGAACACAACATTTTAGAAACTATTCTCCTAATTTCAAATACACTGCCATGTTTGCAAATACTGTTAGGGAGCTTCATATTTCAACTGTTCTTTTGGGGCAAGAAGGGAAAAGTACATGGGTGATTATTTATATACATAAGATAAACCACAAACTTCACTCTACAGATACTAAATCTTCACTTTTTTGAGACTGTTTCATTATGCAGGTCTGGCTGGGTTTGAACTCACTTTTTAGTCCAGAACGGCCTTGAACTAGCAGTGACACTCCTGCTTCAGTCTCCTGAGTGCTGGGATTATATAGCTCTGTGCCACCATCCCTGCAAATGCTGTCTTACTCACTGAGTATAAAATTCATCATTGATGGTCTTACTCTTAAATGACTTTCTTGTTCAGGGTAGATGACAGAAAACAAAGGCTAACTTGCCGTGTTTCTATAATAGTATACTTGACATAGTGGCTTCTTAAATGAGTGAAAAGGGCATTAAGTGTTTTGAATTAACAGCAGTTTCCTGGCTGTGTGATCTCAGGTTTACAATTTAGGGAGCAATATACTGTAGCCCCTATTACCAAACCATATCATTTTGCATGAAGGCATTTTCATGGCCAGAACACATCACCTTCCCTAGTCTTTACTTAGAAGCATAATATAAACCATTATACTTAACTGACATTTGATAAAATATCTAAGCCATCTTATCAAAAGCTAGAGCAAATATCTAAACAGTATGAGATAGCTTAGTAGAATAAGTGCTTGCCTGGCAAGCACAAGGCCCAGAGTTCAATCCCAGGTACCACATAAAAAAAAAGTTTCATTAAAAAAGTTGAATAAATAGTGTGTTTAGTAAATGATTCATATGTATCAGGTAAATTGATCTAGCTTTGATATCCTGATCTTGAAAATACTCACCTAAACCAGAGGAAATGTATAGGACTTCAGCAGGACTATGCCTGCATGAATTAAAATGCACTGTGCTTAACTGTATCACACCTTTACTCATTTAATTTTTGTAACCTATAGAGATAATGTAATCCTGATTTTACTGTTCTACAAAGGGTATCTAGCCAAGGTAGAACAGAAATTTGGAAATATATGCCTTCTAAATACTCTTATCCATGTAGAATTGTTTCAGGGAAAAACCAGTAGATTATTTAAACTTGAAAATGCTAGGAAGAAAATTTTATAATTTTCCTTGTCAAAATATTATAAATTGCTATGAGAACAACTGGCTTTAATTTATGAAAATTATAAATTATTTATTAGACTGAGTTTTTAGAACTTTTATAAAAGCATCTTTTGGAACTTCAATGTTGCCAATTTTCCTCAATTTTTTTTTTCCTTCTGCTTGTCTCTTCAAAAGTTTCATTTTTCGGGTAATATCACCACCATACTGAAAAAAAATTTTGAGAAAATTGAAGTCCAGAGCACTCTATGGAAAAACAATTATACACTTAACACAGAATCAGCAATATACATCTAATGGCCTTACCAATGTTGATATTATCCATAAAGTAGACATCGGTAAAGTTATCTGTGATATTTCTGCTAATCTTACTACATGCTCAGACAGTGACAAAAGCTTTATTTGTATTTATTGACTCGGCATAAATGCTGGATTGTGCAACTATACTCTTTACAGTGTCATAATTGAGGCATAAGCTATGGTAAACATTTAGAAAAAAATGCAGTTCTTAATAATAACTGTGAAATAAGTGAGACAGAAAACTCTCACAAAGCAATATAGGAGTGTTACCAATATCCAGTGTTCCCACTGTAATAGTCTTTATTTTTGCGTGGTGGTAGGGGGATACCAGAGATTGAACTCAGTACTTTGCACTGGCCAGCCAGGCGCTTATTCTACTGAGTTATCTCCCCAGCCCCAATAGCCATTATCTCTAAAATCATTCATTACCTATTAAATCAAAAAACATGTTGCCAGGATCATGTAATTAACTTAAAAAGAAAAATCTTCCCTTAGTATTTCATAGGAGGAAATTTTACAAATAGTGCTTGGGGGGCTGGGGAGATAGCTCAGTAGAATAAGCACTTGCCAGGCGCAAGGGCCTGAGTTCAATCCCTAGTTCCGGAAAAAAAAAAAAAGAACATGCTTAATAACAGCCTAAATGAATTACTGTGGCCAAGCTGAATTTCACTTACTATTTAAAAAGAAAAAAAGGGCATATAAAAAACAAGTCAGTATAATCATGCCCCCTTTTATATTAAGTTATATTAAGCCCATAAGACAGTCATACTACACAGTAGAATAAATGCAGCTGGATACATACACATTTTGCCAAAACATTTTTCCTATAGGCCTTCACACTGTAAAAGAGGAAATTTTATTTAATTATATTAATTTCATTATATTTTTTATAATTAATTCTAAAAACAATTCCTCAAGGTGTTGAGGGTTTAGCTTAGTATAATGCCTGCCTGACAAAAACAATTCCTGTTTACTAAAATATTTTAATGACAGTGCCCTTAGCTATGTGAAACTGCTACAAATAAAATAGTTCAAATACTCTTGCATTTATTTTCATGTACTTAAAAGACCAAGTCAGTGTACCTATATGCACTTTATTAAAGGTAAAATAAGGTTTACAGGTATCAGGCATGACTAGGCCAACTCAGAGTATGATGTGACCTGGACACAAGAATCATACTGGGATATTTCTGGTTCAGCTTACAAATATTACTACTTCAATAAAACTAAAAATATAGTTATATAATTATTGACTCCAGCATATGTCAACAGTATAGCCAGGAACATAAAGAAAACAATGATTTGGTTGAAGTTTTTATATAACTGATGTAAAAGCAAACTACTTTTTCTATAATTTTTACATACCCATCCAGTTATAATATTGAAAAACTTTCTGAGTTTCCATATACAGCGGTCCCTCTCTTAGGAAGGAAGGTACATTCCAGATATCCCCACAATAAGTGAAAATCAGTGAAACAGCTATGTTACATTGCCATTATTTATATATATTTTAAGGCTTTATAAACCCTTCCCATACTCTTAAAAACCTTTCCCACACTCTGAAAGAACTTCTAATGTTCTCCATTTTCTAAACTCGTAAACTTACGTAATTTTAACAATGTATATATACAGTACAGTATATTC